>CM076986.1:38752138-38839638 GCA_039105355.1 Benthosema pterotum | reverse complement strand
ATTCACATGATGAATATTTTAACTCTTGAGAGTGTAAAAATGAAACCAAATGGACCCGTAAGGGTCCATTTGGTTTCATTTTTACGCTCTCAAAGAGTTACATCTGGTTAACCAACTATCCATCATTTAGCCTGGGGACCACTGGTTGAAAACCACTGTCATAGGAGGAGAAATGGTGAAAATGATGGTTTTATCTCTGGTGCCTTTCAATCAATTTCCCCCCAACTCACCAGCCAAAAAGCACTAGATTTTCCGCCAGGAGTTTTTCACTAATTTTGGCGCTAGGGGGGTCTGAAAAAGCGCTAAATATAGCGACAAATGCGCCAAGTTGGCCAACACTGCTCTCCCTCTCTCTTCCCCTCTCTCCCTCTCTCTCTTTCTGCCTATCTCTCTCTACCCCTCTCTCTCTCTCTACAAGGCTGCAGCGCCCCACTTAGGGACTGTACGTTATTTTCCGGGGGGGGGGGGGCTGGTGCGTAGGGGGGGGGGGGCCATGATGAAAAAAAATGAGGTGGAGGGGAGGGCCATGGCAAAAAACTATCGGAGTTCGGGGGAGGGCCATGGGGAAAAAAAGTTTTTATTTTTTATTTTAAAAAAAAAAAAAAAAGCAATACTTCTCTGAAACACATCGCTTTGCGTCCCGGGTGCATACTTTAGCACTGAAGCGTGCATCTGTAGTCATCCCTAAAAATGGTATGATCGCCTTTACAGAACTGCACGTGCTGTATGAATTAACGGTAGAGCCATAGACCAAGGACGGATCTAGGCATAGACATGGGGGGGGGATGCCCTCTAGACGCCCTGACTGCCCCACCAAACATGACGGAATGCAAACAATGAAAACTTCAAAGATATTTCGAATCAAATGCTTATAGCGGTAGTTAAACATTGACTAACTACAATTTTGGCACCACTAAACCAACTGCCATTTTCGGCTGCACCCCCGATTGAGAAATATTACATCCAGGCCTGGCCAGTGGCCATAGAGTGTAGCCGGAGATAGATATGCAAACTCCGATCACTTCATGAAACCAAATGAGCGCTTGCTTGCGGGTCCATTTGGTTCATGAAAAAGGGTAGCCTAGCGTACATCTGGTTAACCAACTGTCCACCATTTAGCTGGGACCACCAGGAATCCTCTCAATGTTTAAGACGCTCGACGAGGCGTCTTTATTGCCGCCTCCAGGACCTCTCCTCCTCCTCCTCGCGCGGCCGCGGCGGCGGCTGCTGCTGCTGCTGCTGCTGCCGCCGCCAGCCTTTCTTAAACCCGTTCGTGGATTTTTTTTTTTTTTTTTTTTTTTTTTTTTACATTTTCCACGCAGTAAGGATCCACTGGCAGACTTGATAAAAAGTTGTTTCCAGCATGTTCCTTGCCTTGATGGTGCGCGCGCTGGTGGCGCCAGCTCCTCGGAACGACAGCGCGCGGACCACCACCGCGCGGACCACCACCACGCGGACCACCACCGCGCGGACCACCACCACGCGGACCACCACCGCGCGGACCACCACCGCGCGCCGTCGTTCCGAGGAGCTGGCGTCTCCGCCGCAACGGCGTTCCTCGCGTTGGTCCGCCGTCTAAACCATTGATTCATTGATCCCAAGGCTACGTGCAGCAGATTTCCTTATTTTTCAACCAGCTCGACTGACTTTAGCTGTAAAACATCCATACATTGGCCGCACCGCTGAATAAGCCGCAGGGTCCAAAGCACAAGAAAAAATACGGTAAAAATACGGCCCGAAAAATACGGTATTAATAATAATATTATTATTATTACTATCAATTTTACATATTACATTTTTGTACCTGTAGGGGGGGGGGCCATGGGAAAACAACATTGAAGGGGGGGAGAGGCCATGGGAAAAAAATTGAGGTGGGGGGGGGGGGCATGATTTATTTATTTTTTCCGGACTTCCAGCGCACCACCCCCCCCCCCCCGGTAAATAACGTACAGTCCCTTATTACGACCCGTCCTCTTCCACTTTCTCGGAGCAAACAAACAAACAAACAATTCACGATATATGAACGGAATTCGTTAAAAATAATAATAATAATAATAATGCGTCCCCAGCCACCATAGCGTTTAGTTTTAGTGAGGTTAGTTAAAGTTTAGGCATAGTTTTACTGAGATTAGGTTTAGTGTTAAGGTAATGTTTAGGTATCCATGAGTTTCCCCGCCAAGAACTGGTGGGGGACCGGAAGCAGAGCACGCAGTGTTTGCCATGTCTGCTCGTTATACACGATTCCCCCGCCAAGGCTGCATGTTTACCTGGCTTACATTCCGTTGGGTAGTGTTGCCTTGTTTACTTATTATAAGCAACATTTGACTTGTTTTTTTCCTGTAAAGCCTCTTGCAAATATTTGCTGGTTGATGTTTTTAAAGTGTATGTGTAGAACCTATTTACGCTGGCTTCTTAAAGGGAAACTCCACCCATTTTCAACATTTTAATATGTCATTAATATACCTTAGAGATGTTGTGTGGACATGATAAAAAAAGTTCCCCAATTCTGTATTTGCCAAATATGGAGATCTGAAAAAATCATGGTGAACATGGTGAAATGGTGAAAAAATAATCTGATGACATCAAGATGTATTTCAACCATGTTACTGATTTTCTTTCAGACCGTTTTTTTTCCTGAGAGGGTACAAATGGATACAAATGTGAACCAAATGGACCCTAGTGGGTCCATTTGGTTCACATCTGCAAATTTTTGAAAATGGGTAGTATTCCCCTTTAATGTTGGTTCCCACATCCCCCCCCCCCCCCCCCCCCCCCCCCCCCCACACACACACACACACATCATGAAAATGATATGGCATTCATGATTTGATTTGATTCAACGATTTGCAGGAGTAAAAAAAATGTATTTTACAAAGATCAGCCTGCTGGTGGCGCCATAAAAAGCACATAAAAAACTCCAATTATTTGCCCCCCAGAAAGGCTGGTCAACTCGCCCCCTGTACAACTGTTGTATCTCACTACATGAGCAACATCTATACAATATGCCTCAAATATGAGCCATAGGCTATGGCAGGGGCGGATGTAACATGTCCCATTTGGGGGGGGGCAAGAGAACATGTTGGGGGGGCAGGAGAAAATGGTATGGGTGCGGCTTCATCGCCCGTGTCGCTTCGCGCCACGGGCGATGAAGCCGCACCCACACCATTCTCAGTTACAGGACTTTTATTAATTAATTAGTCAAGTAAAGCATCAATAATAACATCAGTTGTCGTTGAAGTTGCAACAGACACGCAGCATGCATAAAGCTAAAGGTCTGACTCAGAGAGTTTTCTGTTTTCAATGATGAAATGCTGTTGGTTTAGTGGTGCCAAAATTGTAGTCAGTAGCAGTAGTAGTGTTTCAAATCATTTTAATTATAAGCAGTTTAATTTGAAATACATTTGAAATTTGGGTCGTTTGCATGTCATGTTTGGTGGGGCAGTCAGGTCATTTAGGGGGGCATTGCCCCCCCATGCCCATGCCTAGATGATCCGCCCCTGGGCTATGGTCAAATAAACATGGGGCGAGATATCCACCCTTGGGTGCGAGATATCCACACCTTTTGGAGCAAGTAAGCAACAGGTTTGGGGCGAGTTATCTTCACTTTCTGAAATTCTGGGGGTGAATATTCTTCACTTTTCATGTGGGGCAAAATGGAAAATGGAAAAGGGGGCGACTGCACCTGTTACCCTTTAAAGCGCTAGTAATTGTGTGGCTCCTTCAACCATTAGGCTGGCATAAAGTTCAAAAGCATCCATGGAGAGCGCATGACTGTGTCTGTCTGCTCTTTCAACAATGTGAGGATACATTCAAAATACCAATCCATGACACACTAAAAAGGTCAGCCGTATAACGCTTTTTTTGTGTGTGTAATATTCTTGACAGACTCTTCTCACACATTTGAGTATAATATATATATATGCTTCTTTTGGGAATTTCTACCCGTGCTTTTTACCCATGGCTGCAGGCAGACATGCAGTTAAAACTGAAGTGGCATGTTTAATGACATAGAAAAAAAACTTGTGGTCATTTTATGGTCTACTCAGTCTCCTGTGAACACCACAATTTATGTTACTCCATCCAGTATTTCGCTGCAGCTACCTATACATACTCTAAGCCTTAGAGTCTAAGGTAAAAACCCATTATCAACTTAAAACTCAAATTTAACCATAATAGATTCATTATCTATTATGGTTAAATAAACGGAGGGTTTTCCAAATCACCCAAATCACTTACTATACCTTTAAACACAGTGAGGGATATATGGACACCGTTTCTGTAGCATGAGCCTCATGCTTGTACAAGTACATCCCCTGGACATGACGCTAGTAAGTTGTCTTTGTTATGACCTGAGTCTTTGTTATGATCCGGCCGGGAATCGAACCCCGACCTCCCAATCTCAGGGCAGACACTCTAACCACAAGGCCACTGAGACAGTACTCTTATCATCATACATCATTTTTATTCTAACCAATCACAAGGTGCATCAGGGGCGGATCTAGGCATGGGCATGGGGGGGGGTCCCCCTAAATACCCAGTCTGCCCCCCCAAACATGATGCCATGCAAAACAACCCAAGATATTTCAAATTAAAGTGCTTATATTTAAAATGATGTGAACCACTACTACTGCTACTAACTAACTACAGCTGTGGCACCACTAAACCAACAGCATTTCATCATTGAAAACAGAAAACTCTCTGAGTCAGACCTTTAGCTTTATGCATGCTGTGTGTCTGTTGCAACAACAACTGATGTTATTATTGATGCTTTACTTGACTAATAAAAGTCCTGTAACTGAAAATGGTATGGGGGTGACTTCAACATCACGGGCGACTTCAACATCACGGGCGACTTCAACATCACGGGCTTCATCGCCCGTGTCGCTTCGCGCCACGGGCGATGAAGCCGCACCCATACCATTTTCTCTTGCCCCTCCAACATGTTCTCTTGCCCACCCAAATGGGACATGTTACATCCACCCCTGAGGTGCATCCTCACTTTTGTCTCCAGTGTTTGAGCCCTGGTATGAAAAAGGTTGAAAACCACTGCACTATAGTATACGGATCGAGAGTGATCATTTCCATTCACATTGGCATGCGGATGGAGGGCAGATTGCGCTCGCCCCCCTGCTATTCATTTCAATGGAAGTTGCTCAGAGGCATTTTGATGCACAATTTGGTATCCAAAATGCGACAGCAACCAGTATAGTGCTCAATGTTAAAGCCCAGCTGCAGCACAGTGTCTCCCCTGCATGGCTGAATTCATCCAGCCCAGCTGTGGATGCTGCCAGGCCAGCCCTCCTCCTGGGGGCTTGGATCCATGTGTATCGGATTGTATGGAGGGAAGTCGTTTTCAAAGTGCAGAAGGCATGCTGTGTCGCTATACCGCTCCAGTGACTAATTGCCAATCACGGCACGTCTTTTTTTCCGGGACTTATATCAATTAAATCCAAAGGAAGCTTTTTTTATTGGCATGAGAAAACAAAATGTTTACATTGCCTCTGAGTGACTCACTTCTGTGATGCATGCGGAAGCCAGCTAGTATATGCTTCTGTGCAGGGGCGGATCTAGGCATAGGCATGGAGGGGCAATGCCCCCCTAAATGCCCAGTCTGCCCCACCAAACATGATGGCATGCAAAACAAGCCAAGACATTTCAGTGCTTATATTTAAAAGTATTTGAAACACTACTGAAAATGGTATGCGCCATCTAAGTGACTCGGGCGATAAAGCTGCTCCCTTAAGAGGGGGTGCCGTGATTTTTGTATTTTTTCCAATTTTGTACATGTTTAAGAGGTGACAGTATGTAAATAGACCCCTTGGTGTGTTTTTTATGTGCAATGATGTCTTCCCTTTGTATTTAGGGTTTCTTCCTGGGGGCTGAACCTTTCCAGTCAAATGTACCAATGAAAAAAACTTCAATATAGTGACATCATGTGCTCAGCCCCTCCCCTAACTCCTCCCCCTTTATCATGCAACTAAAGCTGTGGGTGTGGCTTCAGTTCAGGTGGATCTCCACCCATCACCACCCACCAGGCAAACCAGGCATACTTAATGAACTGTTCACTAGTAAAAGACCACACCAACTTGTTCAGGTTTGAGAGTATTTATTGTGCGAACGAAAGTACGTGTATGAGGAGACCGAGGAGGGTGAGACTTTGGGTGGGGGCGGAGTCTCGGAGCCTGACGATCGTTGGTGCTCGGCTGGGAGCCTACGGTTGTGATGACCGCCGTGCTCGGCCCGGGAGCGTTCGATCGCTTCGACTCAGACGATGCCCCCCTCGAGACTCCTAGGAGAAAAGAGAACGAACGTTAGTCGGGAAGGCTGAGGAAGATGGGGGATAGATGGGGAGGAGGGAGGGGGAATTTGACGGTGTGAAGCAGTAACGAACGGGAGTTGACAGCGCGAAGCAGTATCAAACAGGTAAGAGGGAGAGAGGAGGTGTATTTAAGCTGTGGGAAAGTTAACGTGATTGGTAGGACATGATCGGGAGAAGGGGAACGGGAGAGATTGGCTGAACGTGGTCATGAGATTAGAGTGACGGTGTGAATGGGTTGAACAGTGGGTGGACTCTTCTCCTGAACCTACGTTGAACACAACTTCATGTAGGGTGGAATCATAAAAATGACAGTTTAACAAACACTGTACACTTTTTAGGAAAAAATCTTACTTTTCATATAACATTAATACCTGATGATCATGTTTTAGGGTAGAAAAAATTCATGGCACTCCCCCCCCCCCCCCCCCCCAATTGGGAAATGTTACATCCGCATCCACACCTCAGAGCTGAAGGAGGCGTCTTAATTTCTATGTCTATAGACCTGCGCAATGACGTCACCGCCCCTGTTCCAGAAGTGGATTCCCCATTCATCTTTCTCATAGACTTTTCAAAAATGATTCATATAAAGATGATTACACCGCGGACAAAGCCAACTCGGGTCGTGACGAATCGTGATGGCACACACACAACTTTTGGGACAATCAAATAATTTAATTTCTAAGATGAAAAACGAAACAAAAAGTCTTGTATCATGCCGTTTTCTACTTCTTGCTAATTAGATATTATATGACGATATTGTGTTCGATGTCATGATTTGTCACAACCCGAGTTGGCTTTGGCCGCGGCGCAATCGTGTTTTTATTTTTGAAAAATCTATGAGGAAAATGAATGAGGAATCCACTAGTGGAACAGGGTTGGTGACGTCACTGCACGGTCTATAAAGGAGAGTAGTGACATGCTTTGATCTTGTGTCTCGCGCTTCGTGTCTGCACTGGAGTCCTGCTGTCAATGCAAGTGGATGGGTGTGAGTGGTTTGTTTGGAACCATCTACTGTAGGTGTTTTGTTTGTTACCAGCAGGAGTCACATGTACTTTTCAGAAAATAGGCGTCTCTGTTCAGCCGTAGCATTGGGAGTCAACAGGGGTGTCAGTACTCGTCATTATAGTGCTCTAGTAGTCCGCCTCCGCCACTCAGAACCTTTATGGAATCTTGTTGCTGGTGTGTTGTTTCTACTTTAATTTCAACTTATGTACAGTAGAATGACAATAGCAACAGGCATGTGTATACTCCAGGAGTGGCGAAAGCAATCCTTGGCCGCAACGGTTTCATAACCGTTTTTTTTTTTTTTTTTTTTTTTTTTTTTTTTCATAACAATCGACTGCTTTGCATAACAGTCATGACAGTTTGTATAATGGTCAAGGGTTTAAGGTTAGGTTTAGGCATAGGTTTTACTGAGGTTATGTTTAGTGTTAGGGTTTCGGGCAGGGGTGCCCAAAAGGTAGATCGTGATCTACCAGTAGATCACGCAGGCCGTGCAGGTAGATCACATGACAGTCCCCCCAGCACATAGTGGTTCACATAGTGTAGCTACTCTTGGGCGCTCTTGGGCAATAACCTTCTTAAAAAGAGGGTTATCCTTTCTAAGCACTGTTTAATCTGTGGAATTTCTTTTTTATGTATTTGTGAAATGCCCAATTGTCCTCTGTATACGTAATATGTCATATTAGATGTATTTTCTACTTTAATGTACGTTTTAATTCTATCATGTTTTATTGATGGTGTCTCACAACTCCTTGTGAGTGGTCCACAATGACTGTATTTCTTTCATGTGTTTTTAATGACTTGTTTGTGGAGTGACACAAAAATAAAGTTTTCTCTATCTATCTATCTTATAGATCTGTAACTCTTGAGAGCGTTAAAATGAAACCAAATGGACCCGAGAGGGTCCATTTGGTTTCATTTTACGCTCTCAAGAGTTAAATTATATTTAAACATCTGAATTACATAATTTTCAAGAGTCCATACAATTAGAAAATGGAGAATAACTGTTATTGTGGACAAAAACGTGAGTTTTGGTTGCAAGAAACTAAACTCAAGTTCACAAACTGCAAACTCAAACCTCAAATAGTGTTTTCAAACGTCAGTAATAGCATGAACAGGAAAATCTTCCAATTCTCCCCCACTATTTGTCAATATAAGTGCATTATACCATCACCACCATTTCAAAGCAAAACTTTCTAGGGACCTTGAAATGGATTTTGCAGGAATGGAACAATCACGTTTTTGATGTGTAGATCTTGTTGAGCCGCTCATTTTGAAAGTAGCTCTAGTGTTGCCAACTTGGCGCATTTGTCACTATATTTAGCTTTTTTCAGACCCCCCTAGCGCCAAAATTAGTGGAAAAACTCCTGGCGGAAAATCTAGTGTTTTTTTACTGGTGAGTTGGGGCGAAATTGATTGACAGGCGCCAGAGACGAAACCCTCATTTTTCACAATTTTTCCTCCTATGATAGTGGTTTTCAACCAGTGGTCCCCAGGCTAAATAATGGACAGCTGGTTAACCAGATGTAACTCTTTGAGAGCGTAAAAATGAAACCAAATGGACCCTTGCGGGTCCATTTGGTTTCATTTTTACACCCTCAAGAGTTAAAACATTCATCGTGTGAATTAGCCCAACTTGGTCTACACAACTAGAGAATGTAGAAGATTAATGGTCATTTTGATCTGTATGTTCCAGGCGAGCATCTAGCACATTCTAGTGCATTTTGGAAGTGCCACTAGTGCATTTTGGATTTTGGCAGTTGGCAACACTGAGTAGCTCTCAAGTCAAAAAAGTGTGGGCACCCCTGGTTTAGGGCCACAACTGTTATGCAAAACGATTGCGACTGTTATGCAAAACAGGCGTGGCGGTTATAAAACCATCGCGACGGCCGTGGTGGTGGAGGAAATAGTAACTTGCTCGTTTATCTTTAGTTGTGTTACCTTGGAGGTGACATTACTGTTGAGGGGGGAAATAAGCGTAAACAACATGAAAAAGAATCTCGATAATGATCTTCTGTAATGCTGCTTGACATTATATTTTCCATATCCCATCCCCATATCTATGGGATGAATACCATGCCAAAAAGAATTTGTACTGTAATTGTGAATCCGTAACTGTAATTGTGCTCCGTGTCTCTGCAAAATAAATCCAGTATTAATCAGTATCTGTAATTGTTTTCTGTATATCTGCAAAATAATCCGTGTCAAATTTTGCATGTGTAGAAAACAATTTGTAAGTTTGTATTTGCTGTTTGTATCACTGCAAAATTTCACAGGTGTAGAAAACAATTTTGCAGTGGTGAGGTTTGTATTT
Organism: Benthosema pterotum; assembly: GCA_039105355.1. Taxonomy (NCBI): domain Eukaryota; kingdom Metazoa; phylum Chordata; class Actinopteri; order Myctophiformes; family Myctophidae; genus Benthosema; species Benthosema pterotum. The sequence goes on along the minus strand of CM076986.1, from coordinate 38,830,003 downwards.
TTTGTATTTGCAGCTTTCAATCACTGCAAAATCGTTTTGTACCTCTGCAAAATAAATATTGTGTCCTGCAACTCTTGTGTTTTGCAACATTGTAAAAGTATTCGGTCTGCGCAACAACGACTGCGGCGACATCTGCTGTTCAAGTACAACACCACACATCTACAGTTTGAAAAAAACACAATTCAAAAATTTACAGATTTTGGCAGTGTCTTCACTTCACCGCGGAGAGCCAATCAGCAGTTGGCTTACTCAGCAGTGCACCAGAAGTCATTCATAATACATGAATATGAGATCCCATTGTTGGGAAGTACAGAGGTCTAATGGCGGCTGTTCTATAGCCCAGCACAGCTTTAGTGATCTTAAATCCCTTTATTTTAGATCGTTTTGTGTAATAGTAATGCATAAACATTGCAGAGACTTTAGACGTTTCTGTACAATGGTTTAAAACTGCACGAGGGTATGTTATTTATCTTATTTATCTTATTTTGTATCGTATTTAAACAGGGACAAACTCGGACTGCAGTTTCTGCCCCTCAATGTCGCCCCTCCACCCTCTGACAGCTATGTGATTGCTGTGCTAGCACACAGCATTAGCATAACTATAGCAGTTCTGACAACAGCTATGTGATTGCTGTGCTAGCACAGCATTAGCATAACCAGCAGTTCTGACAACAAAAGAAGAACATTTGAGGAAAACTCCACTATTTATATACTATCGTTTTGACAGATACCATTAGTCTGTTGGCTTGTGTATAATCTAAATATCAGATAAACGTGCATTAGCAACGATATGTTTATAATCAGTGTTAGCAATTCTAAGCTAACACACATATAAGACTTCCAGTGGTGGTCGCTTCAAAATAAGACTACCCTTTATTGTTTTGAAAAACGTTCCATTTGCACACTTAAACGAGCATTCATTAAACAACGCACCATCATATTTACAAATAGGCCTACTGTGTACAAATGCATGTATAAATAACAAAAACGTTATAAATACATCAGTAACATAAAATGATATCTCCATGGATACATCATACAATTCACTGGTAGACAGCTCGGGTTGCCATGTAGTGCCATGTACTTGAGGGAACAACAAGCAAACTGGTCTATTCAAACGACTGTTACAGCTGTAGTAATGATTCATAAACGGTTTCATTTTCAAGGCCTCGCATTCCACATCCCCCATCCCTTGGGTTTAATGACAATTCTGGCTCTGGGACCAAAGGTGTAGCGTCATTATGGCTGCGCGGGCCATGGCCCAGAATTAATTTGCTGGCCCAGGCTGAGGTGCTTGGACCAAGCCAAGAATTCAGGGGGAATGGGTAGACTAGTGGGGTATTCGGGAAACTATACATTACAATGACATCAGGAAGGACATTTCCAAGGTGTTAGACTGCTTGACACCTCGCCCTTCATTAATTCAGCCTTTATTATGAAATGGGTCAAAACCTGTTTTGGTCCTGTAGATTGGAGGTGTCAAGGGTGGTCCCCAAAACAACAGAAAGTGCTAATGTAATGGCCCATCACTATTTCCACTAAAACCTGTTTTACTTGCCTGGAGAGGCTGGAGGATCAAAGGTTGCTCCAAAACAACAGAACTCACTTTATAGTAAGTCTATACTTGGATTGTGTCATTTATTCACGTTTTATTCACATTTCTCTTAATTGTACTACTAATATTATTTAGATTACATTGCCTCTTACTGTAACTCAGAGTTACACTTACACATCCATATCGGGTCCATTTGGAGGGGGGTCCCTGACCCCCCTCCAAATGGACATAAGAAATAAGAGTAGCCTTCATAGTATTGAAAGATCCATTTGCATTACAGCGTTTAAATACACCTATTATATTTCAGTGTAAAATACTTAGATAAAAACATTATCAAGAACATAAAATGATCTAAATTGATAAATAATAGACTACTATTCTTGTTGAGCTTTTTAGCCCCATTGTAAATCAGAGCTACACATCCATGAGGGCCCATTTGGCTCCCAACTATTCATTTAGAAATGGAAACTCCCCCAGTCACCCCTGGGGGGTCCCCTGGACCAAGGATATTTGAAAATAGCTTATCTGCAAGTGTTGGTTGCTTAAGTTAACATGAATAGGCCTATCCCTGTCTAAAGCAGTGATTGATCCTGATACAGGGACCCCCTCCCCTCCCCCCAGGGTCCTTAGGGACAGGGCACACCCAGCAGAATGTGTATGGATGTGTAACTCTGAGTTACAATAGAGATAAAAGGCAATGTGCACTAAATAAGCATTGATTTTATAATATAAAGTGGGCGTCCCAGAGCCAGAATTGTCATTAAACCCAATGGGGGATGGGAGTCCTTGAAAATGAAACCGTTTACGAATTACGAATTACTATAGCCAGGGGTGTAGTGGAGAGGGGGGCGCGGGGGGACAGCGTCCCCCCACTTCTCTAAAATATTTTTGGGGCAAAAGGAAAAAAAAAATCATCTTAATGACATCAATCATCTTAATGACATCATCAAGATGTGTTTCACCATGTTAATGAGTTTCCTTTTTTCTGAGAGTGCACAAATGGAACACATTTGTGCACTCTCAGAAAAAATCGTAAAATGGGTGGAATTTTCCTTTAAGAGGCGTCCCCCCCACTTCTTAAAGTACCACTACAACACTGACTATAGCTGCAACAGTCATTTGAATAGACCAGTTTGCTTGTTGTTCTCTCAACTACATGGCACTACATGGCAACCGAGCCGTCTCCCAGTGAATTGTATGTATCCATGGAGATATCATTTTTATGTTACTGATGTATTTATAACGTTTTTGTTATTTATACATACATTTGTACACAGTATGTGTAAACATGATGGGTGCGTTGTTTAATGAATGCTGAATGTTCGTTTAAGTGTGCAAATGGGTCGCTTTTCAATACTATAAAGGGTAGTCTTATTTTGAAGTGATCAGCACCGGAAGTCTTATATTTGTTAGCTTTAATAGAATTGCTAAAATAACACTGGTTATATTGTCGCTAATGCACGTTTATCTGATATTTAGATTATACACAAGCCAACAGACTAATGGTATCTGTCAAAACGATAGTATATAAATAGTGGAGTTTTCCTCAAATGTTCTTCTTTTGTTGTCAGAACTGCTGGTTATGCTAATGCTGTGCTAGCACAGCAATCACATAGCTGTTGTCAGAACTGCTATAGTTATGCTAATGCTGTGTGCTAGCACAGCAATCACATAGCTGTCAGAGGGTGGAGGGGCGACATTGAGGGGCAGAAACTGCAGTTCGAGTTTGTCCCTGTTTAAATAAGATACTTTAAGCATACCCTTGTGCAATTTTAAACCATTGTACAGAAACGTCTAAAGTCTCTGCAATGTTTATGCATTACTATTACACAAAACGATCTAAAATAAAGGGATTTAAGATCACTAAAGCTGTGCTGGGCTATAGAACAGCTGCCATTAGACATCTGTACTTCCCAACAATGGGATCTCATATTCATGTATTATGAATGACTTCTGGGACAGTATTGGCGAGACTGCTTCCTTTGGCCAACCAATCAAAATGGTGCACTGCTGAGTAAGCCAACTGCTGATTGGCTCTCCGCGGTGAAGTGAAGACACTGCCAAAATCTGTAAATTTTTGAATTGTGTTTTTTCAAACTGTAGATGTGTGGTGTTGTACTTGAACAGCAGATGTCGCCGCAGTCGTTGTTGCGCAGACCGAATACTTTTACAATGTTGCAAAACACAAGAGTTGCAGAACACAATATTTATTTTGCAGAGGTACAAAACGATTTTGCAGTGATTGAAAGCTGCAAATACAAACCTCACCACTGCAAAATTGTTTTCTACACCTGTGAAATTTTGCAGTGATACAAACAGCAAATACAAACTTACAAATTGTTTTCTACACATGCAAAATTTGACACAGATTATTTTGCAGATATACAGAAAACAATTACAGATACTGATTAATACTGGATTTATTTTGCAGAGACACGGAGCACAATTACAGTTACGGATTCACAATTACAGTACAAATTCTTTTTGGCATGGTATTCATCCCATACATATCCACCCCATTATGTGCAATCACACAGTACATAATCCGTGAAACCTTTATTATTCCAAGGATCCACGTCCTCGCAACTCTGAGAGGGCATAAGATTCAAAGATAGAACCAGAACACACAACCAGTTGCCCTAGCAACCGACATCCCTTGTTCCATTAATCCATTTAGTCCTGACTAGATTCTAGTTTCTGACACCAGATTGTAGTTTCTGACGTTAGATTCCAGTCTCTGACACTAGATTCTAGTTTCTGACACTAGATTCTAGTTTCTGACACCAGATTGTAGTTTCTAATGTTAGATTCTAGTCTCTGACACTAGATTCTAGTATCTGACACTAGATTCTAGATTCTGACAATAGATTCTAGATTCTGACACTAGATTCTAGATGCTACTAGATTCTAGATTCTGACGCTAGATTCTAGTTTCCAATGCTAGATTCTTGTTTCTGGCGCTACATTCTACTTTCCAATGCTAGATTCTACAACATAGTTGCAGGTGCTAGACCTTCTAGTTTCTGATGCTTGATTCTAGTTCCAGACGCTACATTCTAGTTCTTGATGCAAGATTCTATAGTTATTGGTGCTAGATTCTAGTTTCTGTCACTAGTTTCAAGTTCAGGGCGTTAGATTATAGTTTCTGATGCTAGATTCTAGTTTTTTAACACTAGATTCTAGCTCCTGGTACTAAATCCTAGTTTCTGACACTAGATTCTTGCTGAAAAAAATCTACGTTCCTGTGTCAGTGATGCTCAACATATTCATGCCAAGGACGACCAGAAATATCTATACTTAGCTGTGGAACCTCATCTGAAAACAGTTAGTTAAAATGTTTGCTTCTAAAATAATGTATTCAAAGATTTAAAATATCAGAACTACAAGCTCATAGCGCGCCACTCAGTGGCGCGCTATGAGCTTGTAGATCTAATATTTTTCAATAGCTAAAGTATAACATAATGCTTAGAACACCAAATTGCGTTACAGTACAGCACGGGTTAAACAATGGGTTTTCACTTTTTTTATAATTAATTGGTACAAATACTGCAGCCGGAGAAAGAAAATGTCAGTTCCATTAACATTAAGACTGAGCAGATGTTGTGCAGGTCCTGCAGGTGAAGCCAGGAGCAGACAGAGACAATTAAACAGGGTTAAAGTTCAAAACAGAGGGAGGAATTGGAGGCTGGGACTTGTTTTTCTAAAGGACCACTCTACTATACTTTTCAACTTATCTTCATATAATAGGTCCTCAGCTCACTAATGTGCATGATAAAATACCACTATTCTTTTCTACTCTGTGTCTCATAGGAGTGGGCAGTTCAGAAACAAGCATGTCTGTATACTGTATTCTGTCATATTATTCTTATAAATTACAAAATGTCCTGTCTAGCTGTCTGTTTAACTTTCACTACTTGCCACTTTATAATTATACCTGGCTATAGCTTAGCACCTTCACACCACTTTATGCTGTTACAGTTGCACTTTAATGCTCTAGTCTGTTGCACTACGACACTTACTGTTTCTTCTATTGTTTGTATTTGTCATTTTTCTTATTGCACTGTCTATTGTCTTATTACACTGGGGAACAATGGAAACGTTATTTCATCCCTGACATACACTGGAGTGACAAATAAAGAACCTTGAACCTTGAAATTATGTTTCACTTCACAAAAAATACTATGGATCATACATCTTTTCTGAATGTCATATATAATTCTTATCAATCACAAAATGATATGTTCTATATACTGTATGTTTCACTTTACAAAGAAATAATATGGATCTTATATTAACTTTATTCTTTTATGTGAAAGGTGCCCCTTTCAAGAGTTCGTATATATTTTTTTCTCCATATGGAGTCTTTCATGCGTATCATCGATCCAAGCTAATACTAAAAGTATTTTTTTTTTTCTGAAACCTATATTGTTTTTAAAAAATGGATGGAAGACGTGTTTCTGAACGGCCCACAGCCCTCCTGAGAGACACAGACTGAGTAAATAAAAATGAAAGCTAAGGACAAATAATAATAACAGAACTCTACTAACCTTGATCCAGGAGGAGACTGGCGTACTGCACCTTCTCTTTCACTTCCACACAGACGTAATTTGATTGAGTGCTGATAGTTCAGCCTGCTGCTGAGTCAGCTATGTGGACAGCACACACACACACGCACGCACGCACGCACACACACACACACACACGCACGCACGCACGCACGCACGCACACACACGCAAGCACGCACGCACGGACACATGGACTGCCATATGGACTGACATTCACTGACTGACTGTGTTCTTTCTCACACTCACATGGACACATGTGAAAACACATGGAAGAGTGAGCACACGCTGCGCTTCGCTGCGCTGGACTGCAGAGCATGGCCATTCTGAGATGAAAAAGTCCTGCTGATGACAACGTGATAACTGCGATCTTATCTACTGATAACGGTACCCCTGGAGCCTGGTCACCCGCGCACACCAGTAGACCAAGTCATAATAAACAGAAAAAACAGAGAGGGCTGCCGAAGCAGACAACCCGCAACACTCCATGTTAATAAAAATCCTTCGAGGTGCAAGGCTCAAAAATGCAGAGTTAAAAAGAGAAAAACGCCAGCACTCAATAAATATAATTATTTACCTCGTCGTGCAGACTACAACGAACGCGTTTCTACAAAGACTGTCTTCCTCAGCAAAGTCATAATAAAACTACATAAACAAAGTAAAATACATCCATCCTTCACTTTTGGCCAAACTGCAGGGACGGCTCCAGGGCATGCAAAGGAGGCTTAAAGGTAGGGTAAGTGATTTGAAATTCATGGTGTAGTACCAGCCTGGTGCACTAGGGGTCCCCAAGAGTAGTAGCACTATGTGAACCTGCTGCTCGATCCTGATTGGAAGAGAATTCACCTTCCACCTGGGGAACTTTTATTAGCTCCTCTGCTAACGTGGGGGAGGTGGAAACTCCATATATGGTCTGCACACCTTATAATAGAGCATTTTAACAGAAAAACCTTTTTTTTGGATGATATCTGACAAAAGTGAAATCACTTCCCTACCTTTAAGGCTCAAACATACTACAGGGTGAAGTGACTCGCAGTGAAAGGGTTTCACCAAGGTGTGTAGTTCTTAAGGCTTCACCTTGGAGTATGTATGATCCAGGGTGAAGCCTTAAAAAACTACTCCACGGTGAAATTATTTCACTGTGAGTCACTTCACCCTGACTGAGCCTTTAGCCATCCGCGTGTACAAATGTGAACCAAATGGACCCTAGCGGGTCCATTTGGTTCCATTTGTACACTCTCAGAAAAAAGGAAACTCATTAACACGGTGAAATACATCTTGATGATGTCATTAAGATGTATTTCACCATGCTAATGATTTATTTTCCTTTTGCCCCAAAAATATTTTAGAGAAGTGGGGGGACGCCGTCCCCCCGCGTCCCCCCTCCACTACACCCCTGGTTCTCACCCTGTCTTCTGTTTGGCTGTAGGTACATACTGTATGGAGAGTTTCAAGTGCTGTCGGTGTCCTGCTGGTCATCTCCAATTATTTTGAGGGCTTTTTCCTGTTGCATATTGTCAAGTAGAAGCAAGAAGATGATGTGTAGGTGGAGGTGGAGGAGCAACTCGTTGAGCATGAGTGAGACGGACTCCATGACACCACAGACCTGTCGCCATGCTCCTCGGCTCTCCATGGAGAGGTCACTGCTGGTCACTCTCTCCTCAGTGCCGCCAGGTTCCTGGCCAGATGGGACAGCTTGTTGTGCTCCAATGTTGACACCCAGAATGTCAAGCTCATTTGTGCTTCCGGTTAGTGAGTGTTGCAATGGAATGTTTACGTTGTGGTAATGTGGTACTGCTACTGCAGTACTTTTCTAAATCTGTATAGGCTACCCACATAGCTCTAAACCAGGGGTGGCCAACTAGTAGTCATAGACTAAGAGCCACGTTTTTCACCGTGTTACTGCAAAGGGCCACATCAAACGGTCACAGCGGTTATAAAACCGCTGCGATGGCCATCATGGTCGCAAATAGATTTCCCCTCTCCTGCCATGAGACATGTGTATTTGTGTGCAAGTGCGCAATGCAAAGACACACTATTAAAACATATAGACTTGTATTTAGAAATGGGGTTTACAATCCATAAGTATATGACAAGTCAAAAAATATACACCTACACCTCCACGGTCGACTAGGGATCAGTCCATGAACAAGTGGTTAGGCACCACTAGGGAATGAATGACTGCGCCAGGCCGAGCGTTTTTGACGGTTTCATGTGGAAGCCCCTTAAGAGCCGCATGTAACCAGCTGAAGAGCCACATGTAAATGTTTAATTCTAGTTATAGAGGACAAGTATAATGTATTTATGAGGCTTATTAGCCTGGGGTCCCTTAAATCATGTCTGGTGGTCGTCCCGGTGTCCCCTTGTCTCCCCTCATGTAACCCATGTTTTTTCACCCTGTGTCAATTACCTAATGTGATCCTGGGCTCTACACACCCTCCGCCAACCTGCCAACTGGCCCCAATGCTTCCTTCCGGTTGGATGTTGTAGTGCGTGAAAGGAACACATTATTCCAACCAGTTCCTGTCCCCTCCACCAGGCACCCGGCTGGCCAGGGGGAGGCAGTTTAGAGCCCAGGATTACTGCATGTTTTTGTGAGGGTAAATACCCTCACAAAAACATGCAAACTCACAGAAAGACCCTTTCACCAATCCTGCCTCAGGCATTGATGAAACAGAGGAGCGTCCCTAGCAGGAATCGAACCCAGGACCTTCTAGCTGTGATGCTACAGCACTTCCACTGTGCCACTGGTGTTGCTACAAAATGTAAACGAATATAGCTTCTATTCTTCCACTACTTTCTTCATTCGATCTTACACCGAGTTTGTTTGTGCAGAGCTTTGATACAATCCTTTTTTCGCTCTTTGTGTCAGCAGTGCTTCGGTGGAATAATGAACAAACCAGACTTGATATATGCATTATTTTCATATCGCGCCGCATCACAAATATAGCACACATCTCTCCATCTCTGTTTGACTTGAAGCTCTTTGCACTTCTTGCTTCATTTTATACTAATCTACTGTACACAATTGCAGGAAAGACAGAAGATAGATATATGGATGAGGGGATGTGAGGTTAACTCAAACACAATCCTGCTCTTGTTTCACACTTTTATTTGTGAGATATGTTATATTATATTCCAGGGGTTTTCAACCAGTGGTCCGGGGACCACCAGTGGTCCCTGAGATGGTTCCAGTTGGTCCTCAGCCACCTGATGATGCAGCCACTCGGCAGAGGGGAAATTTCAGTTCAGGATGGAGAGGGCACTTTTTTCCCCGACGGTGAAAAGGGCAGGGTCGTTCACCCCCCGTCACGCATGTGTGTGCACGTCCCTGTTTCAAATGCTGACCACTGAAGTGACCTGTGGCGTTCCAGTTGAGGAAACACTGTATCACAGCAAAAGTCAAAATTTTTCCAGACCCCACACAAAGTCAGTATTTGACCTTCCAAAGTCAAATAGTGACTTTCTGAAGAGGGCGCGGTTTTCCTTGTCTTGAAAAAAAAAAAAAAAAAAAAAAAATGCATCAAAACAGTAAGGTCAGTAAAACTATGCCCAAATCAGCAGGGGTCTCGGTGGTACAGGAGGTAAAGCAGGTTGGCCAGTAGGTTGGCGGTTCAAATCAGTGGTGTTACTGTTTTGATGCATTTTCTTTTATGCAAGACAAAAGGAAAACAGCACCCTCTTCAGAAAGTCACAATTTGACTTGGGAAAGTCAAATACTGACTTTGTGTGCGGTCTGGAAAAAAGTCACTATTTGACTTTTGACATGTGATACAGGGTTGGTTGAGTAAATGTCCTCGATATACAGTACTTCCCACCCCTGCAAAACTACCAAAACAAAACTTTTTAAACAAACTTTTTGCAAGGCTCTTTCTCCAGTATACCTCCACACACCGGCACAGGAGATGTCCAGTTCCCATGGGTGGGTTGAGGGAAAGTCTTTTTTTGAGGGAAGTAAATCTCTCCTGACATGCCGTCAGAAACTCTCTCTGTCTCTCTCATTATAAACCAGACCACCATCTCAGTTCTTCAGTTTTTTTTCTCCTTCCCATCCTCCCACATGCTTCAGACGGTCTCCCCGGACTCACACACTGATTCCGGGGGTCCATGGAGCCGCCAGATCAGCATCTTAACCCTTTCAAAGTGTACTGAACGCGTTTTGGTGTTTTAGCTGTTGAAAAATAGCAGATCTACAAGCTCATATCGCGTGCCAGGGACTAGAATTTAGCGTCACAAAATAGAATTTAGGGTCATGGACTAGAACCTAGTGTCGGGAACTAGAATCTAGTGTCAGGAATTGGAATCTAACCTCAGAAACTACAGTCTACTGAGAGGAACTATAGAATCTACCGTGGGGGGACTAGAATCTGGCATGAGGAACTACAATCTAGCATCAGAAACTAATCAGATCAGGACACAATGGGTTAATCCAGGTTTAATCGTGGCTCACATCAGGCTGGGGTGATTCACATCATAATTGGCATTGCACAGCTTAATTTATAGGGCCAGCCGGCCTGGAGCTGAAAGAGGAATTAGAAGAAAGTTGTAATGCATTCATGTGGAATGTGGTCAAACATCACCTCACAAAATAACTTACTTTAATTGAACAAGTTAAAAGGTTAAAAGCTTTAAAAAAAATACAATAAAACTGTATACAGTGCTTAACACAATCCGAGACAGATTTGCGACCCCACATTAATTGCATTTTTTGCATTGCATTTTATATACAGTATATTATAACGCTGTGTTCTATTCGCATGTTTAGACAGCCTCCATGTCGATCCGGCGCGCACGTGACCATGCACGCGTTTATTAGTCCTTTTTCCTGCTCAAAACCCACCAAAATCCACTGTTTGGAAGCTCAGAATGCATGATGATGATTGCATAACCCAGGGGTCGGCAACCCAAGATGTTGAAAGAGCCATTTTCGACCAAAAATTAAATTCAAAATCTGTCTGGAGCCACAAAAAACGTAAGCATAATAAGCCCCTAACAGGGAATTCCATGCATTTTCATTGTTTTTTTCTGAGAGTGTACAAATGTGAACCAAATGGACCCTGGCGGGTCCATTTGGTTCCATTTGTACACTCTCAGAAAAAAGGTCCTAAAAGAAAAATCATTAACATGGTGAAACACGACTTGATGATGTCATCAAGCTGTGTTTCACCATGTTAATGTTTTTTGTTTCAGACCTCCGTTTCTAGGAAACACATCAGTTTTATGTGTCCACACAACATCTCAAAGATATACTAATGATATAGTAAACTGTTGAAAATGGGTGGTTCAGATTGAAGCTCGATCTCTGATAAGGGCTGGGATTTTGTGGCATGGTCAACAAGCGCTACATTAACTGGCGATGTAAATGTCAGAGCGCATCGTGTGTTGGGTGCTGTCAGTGACTGAAATGTTTATGTTGGCGGATCACCCCAGTGTGTATGTAATAATGCTGCTACAGCCAGGTAGCCACTAGGGCTGTGTTCTAGAGCCGCATGCGGCTCCTGTGCCGCAGGTTGCTGACCGCCGGCATAACCAAAACACCGTTCCATGGCAGAGCGTAGGAGCCAGAGGGCTCCATTTTTATCACACACTAAACCCCTATTTTGAAAAACGTTTTTGGAATAGTTCAATGTGCCAATCTATTGACATGTTGTGAGCTTGTAGACTGGCCATTTTTCGCTATTGAAAAATTATTCTTAAAATAGTTTAAAAAGGCAAAGAAGTTAAGGAATAAGGGGTTTAGCGGTGACAAAAATCTAGGCCATAGAGTGCTCTAACTGTGGATCCCATCGGCAAATGGCAACAAGGGCGATCAAAAAAAGGAAATCAAAGGATACGATTCTTGAGGAGAATCTCCTCCTTTGTCACCCAACGTGCCCTCAGGACTCAGGTGCTCTTATTCAGCCCATATTGGACTGCGCCTGTACCTCCTGGTTCTCTAATATGTCAATGTCACAAAAGAGTAAAGCTTCAAACTTCTCAGAACAAACTAATCTGATTGCTTCTGGTGCCTAGGGGCCCATGGAACACCTTCCTTCATGCAACACATTTTGATGACATACTGTAGGATGGCTCTGGGTAGAAGATAGAGTCAACCAGCTGAAAATGGGACTGACATTCAAAATTGTAAATTCAGCTCTGCCCTCCATGCAGTGGAGTTTCAAAGTAATTTGGAGCCCCAGGCAAGATTTTCCCCCATTTTCCCCCATTACCAAATGGACCCACAGTGGTCCATTTGGTTTCATTTTTACACTCTCAAAGAGTTACACTGAGGAACACCTGGAACTCTCTCAATGACCACTGGTGGTCCCCGGGGCACTGGTTTAAAACTCCTGCACTAGACTATTTCTGAATTTTAAATAATTTGGAAAAAACAAAACAAAAAAAATAAAATAAATAATCGCATTTACGCAAAGCGAGGGGTGGCCCACTAGTGGCTGTATGCCACAAAGCGTCCCCACCCATAAAGCTATTAAACTATATTCAGTCAGGACAACTCAAGATGTTGGAGTAAATATATTTATTGATCATAATTAGCAATATAATATATGCATATAACTGGTTTGGCGATGGATTGGATCTGCTTTTAAGGTAGACGGATCAAGCGCAACAGTCCCGACCAGGGACTAGGAATCCCCCGTACCTAAAGAGCAGATCCAACACGACAGGAGGTAGCTGGGGTGGTGGTGGGAGCGCAGCAAAGGTTAGTACAGACAGAGCATCAGCAGAAGCAGCAGCATGCAAGCAAGCAGGATGAGCAGTGTGACCATCCAGCTTAAATAGCTGGTAAGAAGATGAAGCGAGTGTGTGATTGGCTGAGTGAATCATGGGAAATAGAATGTGATGCTGTGTCGGGCTCTATAAGAGGGCCGGCGGCGACTGCACTGAGGTTTCCTGACTGAACTTGCTATGCGCATGTCTATGACAAGCGCACCGCTCAAGAGAACGCTCGCAGAGGAAACATTGAGGCGAAAGCGGACATAGTGACCAGAGTTGGGATTGCAGTTTTGACCCCATCACATGAACGCGGACCTATAGCACGAGACAGCTTATGATTGGCTCGTTCTCACGCGCCACGCCGGTCATGATTCGCTTGCTCGTGCGCTCACGATGCACGTTCAGGCGGCTCCTTTAGCAATTCCCAGAATGCAGTGGGTTATTGTTATTATTAAAAAAGGACTCATTCACAAGATGCGTTTAAACGGACACAGGATGTCTGGTATGCATTATTAATACAATGCATGGCAACACTCTCAGTATGCGTGTGCTTGGTCTCTGTACGCTGCACACGTCAGACTAACGGGCTAAGTGCTCTCCTTGCTACTATGGTGACCCGAAGCTGTATCACGTGTCTAAAATATATGCCTTATTTGCGGTAATCTAGCACGAATGCTTACTTTGTTACTAGGAATTCAGACACCAACTCCTGGCTTCCCCGCATCACGGTAAACATATATTATCTGCTGCTGATACTTAAGATTATTCCCCTGTACATTTACTGAACATGATGTGACACAGGAAGGCATGGCAACCAAGAGGGGCCTCTCTCTCGCCTATCCTCTCTACGAGCTCCCATATATATATGCACTGTTATGAGCTTGTTATTATGGCCGTGTAATGCATTCTGGAACCAATGTTCTCTACACCTTAAGTGATTGCCACTTACATGCCCCCGCACATGGGTGCATGTATTAAAGCAGTCAAGACACTAGTGAGGATTGAACAAGGTTGTTTTGCTGTGGACTGAGAATACAGTAAATTCCACAACTTCTGTTAGCAACTTTCATTAGCAAACTCTGTTAGCAACTTCCGCAACTACCGTTAAGGCCCTGATACACCTAGCAATATTTTGATCAACATCAACAAGCAACATCAATTATCAACGTTGACTTTTCACTCTTCTATAGGAAATGATCAACTCCTGGTTGTTTAGAAAAGTCAGATCATTAGCGCCCTCGACTGGTCAACATTTCAGAATCCTCCAATCACAGCCCTCCTTGGCGTCATGTGATCCTTTCTCCCAGAATCCCACAGATAAACTTTAATGATTGCTAATGATTTTTCTTTTATGACCTTTTTTTCTGAGAGTGTACAAATGGAACCAAATGCTGAATAGTGGGCCCTGGTATAAAAAAAGGTTGAAAACCACTGATCGAAAAGACCCTCTCTGCATTCCGGGACTCAATAGATTGAAAAGCGTTTTACATCAATGTTCCCTCCACATGTATTCTCACTTGAATGCCACAAAGGACGACTCTTCTGTATTTAATAGTTTGGATTGTGTTTATATAAACTCAGAATAATACATTGGATTCAGATAGTTCTGCTCTGACCTTCAGTCTATTCATTCCCAGTGAGACGTTAAGTTTGCTGCTGTTCTGAAGACTTTGACAACCATCACTGCTGTTCTTTGGTTCACTCCTTCTGCTGTGCAGACTTCAGATAGCAAACAAAATCCTTACAATGACTTAGGTCATCATTTAGTGCCCTAAAGTTACTGAAAAATAAACTGTAAAGGCCCTGATCATCTCCTGGTTGTTCATAAAAGTCAGATCATTAGGGCCCTCTACTGCTCAACATTTTGGAATCCTCCAATCACAGCCCTCCTTGGCGTCATGTGATAATTTCTCCCGGACTCCCACAGATAAACCTTTCTGAAAACAACATGGCTGCTGCTGCCTCACTGCCATGGACAGAACGAAGGATTTTATTTTTTATTCTCCTAAATGAACATTTTGAGAACTGTTGGGTGAAAATGATTCAGTTCAAACTAAAAACAAACAATTTGAAGTATAATCTTTAATATAGCTATAGCTTTTTTTTGGTTACCATGTTAATGATTTTTCTTTGAGGCTCTTCTTTCCTGAGACAACAAATTGGTTCACATTTGTATCATGGCCTTAAGTCCGTACAGAATTGCCTGGAAACTGATTTACATTCTAGGTTCTCTCAACAAACGTTAAAAAAGGTCCACAGACGTGGCTAGCTGCCACATGACGTAGTCTCCCAACGGCGTTTTTTCACCCGACAGAGGCGATATATAATAACACCCTGCAAGCCCATAATCTGTGAAATTCACAACCGTGTTGGACGCAGACCAAAGAGCAGGTCAAACCCATTAGTGAAGGAAAGCCTCCAGTGCTTTTCACGCAGCCTGCAGTTAACATATTTTGTCCTGACTAGATTATAGTTTCTGACACTAGATTATAGTTTCTGACACTAGATTCTAGTTTCTGACACTAGATTATAGTCTCTGACACTAGATTATAGTTTCTGACACTAGATTATAGTTTCTGACACTAGATTATAGTTTCTGACACTAGATTATAGTTTCTGACACTAGATTCTAGTTTCTGACACTAGATTCTAGTTTCTGACACTAGATTCTAGTTTCTGACACTAGATTCTAGTTTCTGACACTAGATTCTAGTTCCTGACACTAGATTCTAGTTCCTGACAATAGATTCTAGTTCCTGACACTAGATTCTAGTTCCTGACAATAGATTCTAGTTCCTGACACTAGATTCTAGTTCCTGACAATAGATTCTAGTTCCTGACACTAGATTCTAGTTCCTGACACTAAGTTATAGTTTCTGGCACTAGATTCTAGGTTCTGATGCTAGTTCCTAGTTTCCGATTTTTTTTCCCACGATTTTTCAAAAATAGCAGAGATACAAGCTCATAGCGCGCCACTCGGTGGCGCGCTATGAGCTTGTAGATCTGCTATTTTTCAATAGCTAAAACACAATGCTTTGAACACCCAAGTGTACAGAAAGGGTTAACCTGCCTCTCGTCGGCTGAACAAATGTTCACATTTGCCTCGTTATTTTTTTCCACAAAACGCGACACCGCAGGAGGCCCCCATGCTGTTTACAGGTGGATTTCCACTGTACCTAGATCTGAGAAGAAGAAGAAGAAAATAAAATAAAAACATGGCCGGTTGATTTATTTTCTTTGAAGATTCTGTTGGAAAAAGAGTTACAATACATGCATAAAATAGTATTGAACAACTTTGGACTCCAGTCTTGACATTGCATAATTATTTTAAATAGCCCATAGCTACTAGACTAGGGTTGTAATGCAAATGGAGCTGAGCAGTCCTGTCCCTTGTGATGTCGCCTCTGTTCCAGAAATGGATTTCCCTGTTCATTTTTTCTCATAGACTTTTCAAAAATGATTCATAGAAAGACGATTACGCCGCGGACAAAGCCAACTCAGGTCGATATTGTATGATAATATTGTGGTGGTTGTCATGAGTTATCTTTGTCTGCGGCGTGATCATGTTTATATTCACCATTTTCTAAAAAAGTCTATGAGGAAAATGAACGAGGATTACTCAATCTACGTCATGAAAGGGGCGGGACTGGTCAGCTCTATAATATGAATAACATAATATTTAGGACCAATTGACTTATGCAGGTGTGTAAAACACAAATGCCATTGACCAATGAATGGCTTTGCGTGCCATTCATTGGGTTGTCAAGGAAGGGCAAACTTTGAGCGTTTGTGTAAACACAAACACTGTGCACAAACATTGAAGATGATGATGGTGAGGAGGACGCAAATTGCGATTGGCCAGAATTTGATGACGGGAAATGGTCTGGGGAGTTAAGGAACCTTACGACTGGCTGTGTAGGAGAGCTCACCCATTTTCAACATTCTAATATGCCATTAGTATACCCTAGAGGTGCTGGGTGGACATGATAAAAAAAAAAAAAGTTCCCCCATTCTGTGTTCCCAAGAAATGGAGGTCTGAAGAAAACCACTAACATGGTGAAACATCTTGATGACATCATCAAGATGTCATGTATTTTCATGACACGACGTGTCATTCGAGTGTCTGCCCTATCAACTTTCGATGGTACGCTATGTGCCTACCATGGTGACCACGGGTAACGGGGAATCAGGGTTCGATTCCGGAGAGGGTGCCTGAGAAACGGCTACCACATCCAAGGAAGGCAGCAGGCGCGCAAATTACCCACTCCCGGCACGGTCAGGTAGTGACGAAAAATAGCAATCCAGGACTCTTTGGAGGCCCTGTAATTGGAATGAGTGGACTTTAAATCCTTTAAATGGATTTCTTTAGATGCTTCTTTTTTCTGAGAGCGTACAAATGGAACCAAATGAACCCGCATTTGTACGCTCTCAGATTTTTTTTTTTTTAAATGGGTGGAAATCCCCTTTAACTACAATAAAAGTTTGTGAAGCAGTTTAAAAAGTTTTGAAGTGGAAACCTTAACCTCTGACATGACAGTTCTCATGCGGGTGTTACAACAGCAGTGACTCCATGATGGAGACAGAGACTTTGTCCCGCGGTCTGAAACCTCGTCCCCCTGATTAGGGGGGTTGTCTCCCGCTCCCCGTGGACCCCCTCATGACCCCATACAGCCCACCCCTGCCCGCCTGCGGAGACTAATCTGACAGCACACTAATAGATGTTGTAATTAACACGGTGTCCAGCTATTAGGACTGGGCGAACTTTGACATTATCCCGCTGACAAGGTTAATACCACTATAAGGGGAGGATGTGTGGGTGTTGGGGGGGGTGGGGGGGCAAGACACATGTAGCCTATACCACTTTACAGACTGCCCAAAGGAAATAAAAAGAAAAAAAATGAATATAGCTGCAAGCAACGATAAGACGGGACCAAGCAAGCAGCAATAAGAAACAGAACTGCTATTTTTGGTGGAAGAATGAAATGAAATGAAATGAAATGAAATGAAATGAAATGAAATGAAATGAAATGAAATGAAATGAAATGAAATGAAATGAAATGAAATTAAATTAAATTAAATTAAATTAAATTAAATTAAATTAAATTAAATTAAATTAAATTAAATTAAATTAAATTAAATTAAATTAAAAATAAAATAAATTTTAAAATAAAATAAAATAAAATAAAATAAAATAAAATAAAATAAAATAAAATAAAATAAAATAAAATAAAATAAAATAAAATAAAAATAATTTTGCCTCCACATTTTAACATAAACATTATAACATTTTCATTGCATTTTAAAACAACCCATTAAGCACACTGTTTGCTTACCATATACAGATACTGGACATTCCATATTTGGACATCCAAATATGGACGTGTCAGACAGATAGACAAACAGACAGACACACGTACCATACATTTCTGCCTGCATGGTTTACATAATTTTGCCCACTGCAGTTGCAACAAACAGAAGAAATCTTGCTTGCATGGTGCTCTGATATGACAAGTGTCTCAGTGCATCCCACCCCCCTGCAGCTGCCCCTCTCTCTAACATCCTGTCCACGTCGTCCCGGTTGGGACAGACAGACAGACAGACAGACAGACAGACAGACAGACAGACAGACAGACAGACAGACAGACAGACAGACAGACAGACAGACAGACACGTGCATTCCATGCAGCCTGTACTGTGATCAAGCTGTCGCCCTGTTCATGGTGGTCTCCCCCCTGCCCCCCATGCACCCCCCACCAACCCATGCTCGTGTCGGTGTCTGTCACCATGATGTGTCATTAACCCATGATGAACTGTAAAATAATTCCAAGATTAGTGCCAGAATTTTCACCATTTTCAAAAATATCAGACCTTACAAGCTCATAGCGCGCCACTCAGTGGCACGCTATGAGCTTGTAGGTCTGATATTTTTCAGTAGCTAAAATAATGCCAATGATGCTAAATACGGGTAATAATGCTATCTAATGTTAAGAATTGTTAATAAACCTAGAAATGTTAAGTAATGCTAATGCTTAACACAATGCATAGGGCTTTACAGACAGATAGTAATAAATCGCAACTTCTAGTTCTAAGCACGTGAAGCCGGATGTTATCGCACAGTGTTCAGTGTTCGTTTCGTGCACACACCAGCGATGTATTTTAGACCGCAATCCTGTGAGCTTTTTTTTTCCTCGCTGCGCAATGCTCGTCTGACAACGAGTGGCATGGTGGAATCGTTGCGAAGACTCCCAGTATGTAAAGCCCTTTAGAACACCAGAAGGCATCCCCGGCCAGTATGCATTAAGCTCTGCTGTCACCCCGCAGGCCACCCAGGACCCCCCGGCAGCCGGGTCCAGAGCACGCGCAGAGCCGCCTCATTTCCTGTCCCTGACCTCCTGCTGACACCGGCCGGCGCAAAGTAATGAAGTACAACTACTCCATGTAGATACGCTGCTTTAAAGGGGAATATCACTCATTCTCAATCTTAACCCTGAAAGGTGTCGTCATCATGCCTGGAGGTTATGCACGAACACTACCCTGACTGAGTTGTGGGGAAAAGAATGACCTTCTGGCCCTGACAGCCCATACATCCAGACAGTAAAGTCCCATCTGATTGCATTAAAATGACGTTAAACAACATGCAACTCACTTTGCCACTGGATCTGCCACTATTCCCTCTTCTGCCTAATAAACCTTGCAGTATAATCCCCTCCCCAAAATGCTGTGATCCAATTGGACCACTGGACCGTTAGGCCGACCCAGGCCAGTTTAGCTTTTATTCTATGTTAAGTATGCCTATTGTATAACAAAAAAAAACAACCTAAAACTAAGGCTGAGAGACTGGTCTTTAGCTGCAGTGCTTGTCACTTGGATAACTTAAATGGTAAATGGTGCATTCATATAGTGCCTTTATCCAAGGCGCGTTACATAGCTTGTGCATCACATTCATCCATTCACGCACATACACTGATGGCAGTGGAAACCATGCAAGGCACAACCAGCACACCACAATTTGGGGTTCACCGTCTTGCTCAAGGACACTTTGACACTTACTCTGGGGGAGCCCGGGATCGAACCGGCAACCTTGTGGTTCCCATCCGGTGACACTACCGCTGATCCACTGCCGCCCCAACTTAACGGCAACTTTTTAGCCAAAAATCTAAACATATACCTGTATATATAGCTATATTTTTGCCCTTTCCCCCTCTACATCACTACTACTTTGATGCTGCAGCTGTTTCCCTACAGACAGTCCCGAACTTTTGTTGTTGTCGTACATCTTCCATAACATACAAATACGCACACATGCGTGCACACACACACTCACGCACGCACGCACACATCATGCAGGCACAAACACTTCACAATGTGTCATTCCATGAAAGCACCTTATTGTCACTTCCTCAAACCCACTCTGTTTCTCATTATTCTGTACAATTTACCAAGCTGACTGACTGGCTGGCTGCGTCTGTCTTTACAATATAAAGTCGCCTACGGTACACACAATGCAGTGAGCGCACGCCTTGTTTTATTGAAAAGATCTCTCTGAAAAATTTAAATATAGGATTTCTTTTCTTTGTGCCTCTTGGGAACGAGACAAGCCAGTTAAAATTCTGGTGAGAAACAGCATATACTGTCAGGGTTCATTTCAAAGCACAGAGAAACGTCTATGTATGAATTTCACATCTAGGCTCTGCTAGCGTCGAGCCATAAATAATTGATTTTTTTGAGGAAGGAAGCCATGTAAAAAGTTGTGTAAAAAATTGCAGACATTCCTGTGATTGGCAACCCGGGAGCGAATTTGTTCATGTGATGCCATGCGGTATAACACATGACACCTTATTTGTCGTCTCTTTGGTGACAGACGTGGAGGATATTCAACTATATAGGGAAGTGTTAGAGAGGAAGGGGCTTTAAATATTGTAAGAGAGCATGTTTGAACGAAAGTAGTAGATCTACAAGCCCTCACTATGTCATTCTATGCTATTTTTGGGGGGTGGATTTGAGAAGTTCAGCCACTCTGGATAGGAGCCAGCTGAGGTGGTTCGAGCATCTGGTTAGGATGCCTCTCAAGCGTCTCCCTAGGAAGGTCCACGGGGCGCGTCCCACTGGGAGGAGACCCTGGGGAGGACCAAGGACCAGATCAAAGTCAAAGTCAAAGTCGCCTGATTTGTCACTACGTTACCGCAGCGAAATTGGACCTCCGCTTTTGACCCATCACTTGGAGTGGTGAGCTCCAAGGAGCGGTGAGCTGCGGCTTGCCGCACTCGGGAATCATTTGCTGATTTTGACCCCCAATCCATCCCTTTGATGCTGAGTGCCAAGCAGGGAGGCATTGGGTCCCATTTTTTTTTACAGTCTTTGGTATGACCCGACCGGGAATCGAACCCCGGCCTCCCAGTTCCAGAGCGCACACTCTAACCACAAGGTCACTGTTCTGGTTGGAGGGATGGAGGGATTACATCGACTCTCTGGCCTTGGATCGCCTCAGTATCCCCCAGGAGGAGGTCACTAATGTTGCCTCGGGACAGGGAGGTCAGGAGCTCTCTGGTGGAGCTGTTGCCCCCACGACCCGATCTCGGATAAGCGGATATGAAGATGGTTAGATGGATGGATGGATGGATTTCGAAACAAATCTGTTTTGGAGAGATGACAAGCATCGAAAGGAGTGCCATAGGCAGTAGCTCCAAAAGCAGGCCCGGATGTAACATTTCCCAATCGGGAGGGCATACAGGCGAAAATAGCATACCATGCGATGAAGTCGCATGGTATGCGACTTCCATATGCATAGTGTAGGTAGCATAGTGTTTCAAATCATTTTAATAAGTACTTCAATTTGAAATATGTTTGGTGGGGCAGTCAGGGTATTTAGCCCCCCCCCCCCCCCCCCCCCCATGCCCATGCCTGATCCGACCCTGACCAAACGTAAAAAGTATTCATTTTGCAGAATATATAAATACCTTTGGAAGTAGCAGGAACTACAAATCTCACAACGCCGTGCGATGCGATGTGTCATGTGCTTGAAAGACCGCATGCACTTCAAAAGGAGATATAGCTTTAACTACATGATATGCCTTTCCTATTTCTATTTGCTCTGCTATTATGAAGTCAAGGGATTGGTGAAAAGCCTGCAGCAGAGTAAATAGTCTGGTAGTTGAAGAGCTGCAGTAGACGGCAGACGATGAGGTAACACCCCGGAGAGGAACATGTTTTTCCTGTGTAAACAACATGGAAGAACACGATGATGAAACTCATCAGAACGGAAGGAGCAACCGGTGACTGTCGTCTCACATCAGCGTTGAAAAGTAGTACTATCATTTTCAACATTTTAATATGTCATTAATATAATAAATGTATTTCGCCATGTTAATTGTTTTTTTCTTTCAGGCCCCTTTTTCCTGAGGGGGTACAAATGGAACCAAATGGACCCGCTAGGGTCCATTTGGTTCACATTTGTATCCTCTCAGGAAAATTTTGAAAATGGGTGGAATTCCCCTTTAAGTACTGTACTTAAAGGGATGGTTTGGATTTTTTTTTAAGTTAAGCTGTATGAAATACTTCTGTGTATGAAATTCTTCCTGTGGTGGGAGTTCTGCTCCGGTTTTGGTGAAATGCTAAGTAGTGCCGGTCATTTTTGGCCGGTCACTGTGGCCACGCGGTAAAAGTAAATCAAACCCCCAAACCAATGTGATTTTTATTGTTGACCTATTTCTATAATTATTAGCAGGTCCTTTACGTACAATTTGCTATTGTACTTTATTATTTCCCAGATCCAAATATTGCACTTTTACTCCACTACATGCATTTAAGAACTTTAATTCCTTTCTAGATTTGGATTATTATTACAAAACATACATTAACTACCGTATATCTATTTTGGGCTATTTCAAAATAGCATGATGCATGTAAGCTTGTAAACCTGCATGCAATTTGAGTGATAGATAGATTAGATAGATAGATATATAGATAAATAGATATCTAGATAGATAGATAGATAGATAGATAGATAGATAGATAGATAGATAGATAGATAGATAGATAGATAGATAGATAGATAGATAGATAGATAGATAGATAGATATCTATCTATCGATAGATATCTATCACTGGTTGGTACCTTGCACGGCTTCCAGCCACAATCGGTGTGTAAATGGGTGAATGCATTGCACCATGCAAAGCGCCTTGGATACCAATAATATTGCAGTGTTGGGTAGTGTTCTTCCACTACTGTGTGCAGCATAGGCCCCTGTGTGTGTCCATCAATCACTCACCAGGCCACGTTGAAGGATCCTTCACTCATCACTCTGGTCAACATGTTACACTGAGGCTCCTGGTATTATATTATATTCCACCGGTTAGGACTGGTTCCGTTCTCTTTGCATCTTGTAGTCGAGTTGATTTTCAACCAGTGGTCCAGGGCAGTGGTTTTCAACCTTTTTCATCCCAGGGCCCACCATGTATTCAGCATTTGAGCCACATTTTAGCCCCACACAGACCACACCAAACTAAAGATTTCCTTTGCTTCTGTCCATGACCATTAATCTTATAGTTGATTAGGACTAATTCACATGATGAATATTTTAACTCTTGAGACCAAGGAAATGAAACCAAATGGACCCTGGCGGGTCCATTTGGTTTCATTTTTACTTTAACTCTTGAGACCAAGGAAATGGGTCCACCTGGACCCATTTCCCTGGTCCAGGGGACCACCAGTGCTCCCCGAGAGGATTCCCGGTGGTCCCCCAGCAGCTAAATGATGGACAGTCGGTCACCAAATGGACCCTTTATAGATCTGTAACTCTAGAGAACGTAAAATGAAACCAAATGGACCTGTGCTCTCAAGAGTTAAATTATATTTAAAGTAAACATCTGAATGACTTAATTTTTTAAAGAGTCTACACAACTAGAAAATGTAGTAGAATTGTTATTTTGAATGTTTGGCTCAGTTATCTCTCCTAAATTGTGGACACAAACTTGAAAATCGTTAGTTTGGGGTCTTAGAGACTAAACCCAACATCGAATGGTGGTCTGGGGCTAAAATGCAGAATAGATAGTGGGCCATGGTATTAAAATGGTATACATATATACGGTATGCACATATATGTATACCTGATTATTGCATATATGTACATCTTTCTTCCCATGTGGGATGGTGGTATTAATGACATTATCTATTCACCTACCACGTACAGGCCTACTGTACTGTAGTTGAAAATAACAAAATGTGTGATGAATATATGAAAAAGGCTATTCCAGTGGAAGGATTATCTTTTATTCATTTACTTATATTGACCCTATAAACAATTTAATACCGGTATGTTTTTTTGCACACTCAATTCATAATAAATTAATGCTACAATTTTGGAGGTCTAGGTCATGGAATAAAAACCAAAACGAAGTGAACCAGTTCCCAAAGGGTGGACAGTGGACTCGATAGAGGGGAAAAACACTCAAATGTTTTACTTTAACAGCTATAACTTTTCAATAAGGAAAAAGTTCTACTTGACCGTGATGTAACTCGGTTTTCAACCTAATGCAGTGGTTTTCAACCAGTGGTCCGGGGACCACCAGTTGTCCTTGGAAGAGTTCCAGGTGGTCCTCAGGGTAAAAGATCGAAAGTTGGTTAACCAGATGTAACTCTTTGAGAGCGTGATGTCTCAAGAGTTAAAATATTCATGGTAAATGGTGCATTTATATAGTGCCTTTATCCAAGGCGCTTTACATAGCTTGTGCATCACATTCACCACATTCACACACACATTCATCCACTGATGGCAGTGGAAACAATGCAAGGTACCTACTAGCACATCAGGAGCCGCCCCTTCGTCATCTGAATTAGCCCAAGTCTATAGACACAACTAGAAAATGTAGAAGAATAATGATCATTTTGATCTGTATGTTTGACTGTTTTGTTTCTGAAATCCAGCCTGGAATTGTGGACAAAAGCAAAATAAATCTTTAGTTTGGGGATCTGTCGTGCTAGAAAGTCACCAAATGGTGGCCCGTGGCTCAAGTGCTGAATAAATAGTGCAGGGCCTGGTATGAAAAAGGTTGAAAACCACTGCCTTAATTGATGGCTCTGAACTTCATAAGGCATAGACCAGTGCTCACAATAAAGTGAATCTATCAGATTGCCTGCAGCCTGTATGGGCTGGAATGGTCCGGTATAGTCTTGGCCTCTTGGGCGGTATTGATTTCTTAATATTGGTATTGATAACAACATTAGCTCGATATTCGATATTACCGGTATTGACCACTAGATGGCAATGGCGTGCAATCAGAGTCGGACACGTTCCACCAGTCACCAAGTTCTCAGAATTGCGGCATTGAGGGGTCAGAAACTGAGTGCTCTGCTGTTCAAGCAGCCTAAATGGGGAATAACTATGGAATTGGAAATACATTGTTTTCTAAAAGCCTAACCCAAATAAGGGCTATTTTAGACATGTGTGTAACATGAAAAATGTTTGTATAGTTACAATTAAGTCTCATTGCTCATATTTTAATACAATACAGTATAATGTCGGTATTTGACAATATTCAGTATTTGATATTTTTTATAGACCCAACGGTACTACTCGGTATTGATTTCCAATATCGCGATAAACGGTAATACCGGTATATTGCCCAAGACTAGTCCGGTACACTGGCAGCATGTTGGCTGTACAGATACATCTATATGGTCAGGTCCGGTGCATTCACTGCAGTATGCTGGCTGTACTGTATGTATTGTACATCTCAGACTGCCAATAATCCTCATAATTGATGCCTCTCCTCCTACATCCTTAATGGTGCTTTTAATATTTATGGTCGCGGAGCGGCCCGGGCGGTGCTGCTTCATAATAGCTTTACGGCGTTATATTGTCATCATGTCACGGCTGTGTCTCACACTCTCACATGTCAGTAAATATACAACTGAATCCCCCGGAATGCCATAAATAATGCTGCGCACACGCTGCACACGCAGCCACACATCATCGCCATGCCCGCCGTCCGCCCGCCGCTGAGCGGCTTTCCTTAAGTGCTGCTCGTAAAGAACGCACTCCCTACGGAGACTTGACTTTGCATAACCCTTTCTGTACTGTGGTCTTCCTTTAGCTATTGAAAAATAACAGATCTACAAGCTCATAGCGCGCCACCGAGTGGCGCGCTATGAGCTTGTAGGTCTGCTATTTTTGAAAAATCATGAAAAAAATGTGGCACAAATCTTTGAATGTCATTTCGGAAGCAAATATTTTTAAGTCAAATCTTTTGCTTCCTGGGATCCTGCGAACGTGTTTTCAGATCGGGTTCCGCAGCCAAATACAGACAATTCTGGTGGTCCTTGGCATGAAATATGTTGAGAATAATTGACTCAGGAACATATCTTTTTTTAGAAAAACTACAATCTAGTGTCAGAAACTAGAATCTAGTGTCAAAAATATATATTCTAGTGTCGGAAACTAGAATCTAATGCCAAAAAACTAGAATCTAGTGTTAGAAACTACAAGCTAGCACGGGAAACTAGAAACAACTATCAGGAATTAGAATTTGGTGCCAGAAACTAGAAACTAGTGCCAGAGACTAGAATCTAGTGTTATAAACTAGAAACTAGTGTCAGAGACTAGAATCTAGTGTTATAAACTAGAAACTAGTGCCAGAGACTAGAATCTAGTGTTATAAACTAGAAACTAGTGCCAGAGACTAGAATCTAGTGTTATAAACTAGAAACTAGTGTCAGAGACTAGAATCTAGTGTTATAAACTAGAAACTAGTGCCAGAGACTATAAAATAGTGTTATAAACTAGAAACTAGTGCCAGAGACTATAAAATAGTGTTATAAACTAGAAACTAGTGCCAGAGACTATAAAATAGTGTTATAAACTAGAAACTAGTGCCAGAGACTAGAATTTAGTGCCAGAAACTAGAATCTAGTACCAGAGACTAGAATCTAGTGTTATAAACTAGAAACTAGTGCCATAGACTAGAAACTAGTGTCAGAGACTAGAATCTAGTGTTATAAACTAGAAACTAGTGCCAGAGACTATAAAATAGTGTTATAAACTAGAAACTAGTGCCAGAGACTATAAAATAGTGTTATAAACTAGAAACTAGTGCCAGAGACTATAAAATAGTGTTATAAACTAGAAACTAGTGCCAGAGACTATAAAATAGTCTAATAAACTAGAAACTAATGCCAGAGACTTGAATCTAGTGTTATAAACTAGGAACTAGTGCCAGAGACTAGAATTTATTGCCAGAAACTAGAATCTAGTCAGGACAAAATGGGATAACAAGTGGTTAGAGATAAATCATGCCATGGTGGGTGGCCAGCGCCACTTGTCAAACACTGGCACGCACACGCACGCACGCACGCACGCACGCGCACACGCGCACACGCGCACACGCGCACACACACACACACACACACACACACACACACACACACACACACACACACACACACACACACACAGTACATGGTAGAGGAGGCCCATGGGAGCCCTTGAACCCCAGCATTACCAGGTACTTATCACTGTACCTGCACCGCTCTGTGTATCGGAGGTTGGGAAGCTCTGATATGGATGGTATATAACTCATCCTGATCTCACAAAAGCGTGGTATAAATTGACATTCCATACAGGTGAGCAACTAACCCACTAAAAAACACGCTTCCATTTATCAGCCCGTGCCACGTTGCATCGGTGTACAGTACCCTTATTGTGAAGCATCAAAGCAGGATGTTGTGTCATCTTAAATAGTGTTGTTGTTGTGTTGTTGTCAGACGGGATGTCACATCAGCCTCTATGTGTCATTCCTGTTTGAACGGTGCAATGCCACGCCATGTAGCAACCCCCGTAGCAGTGCTGTATAGAGCCCTGTATACAGTAGAGCCATGCACCGGTAGTTGGATCTAATGCAATGATTTTATACAGCAGCTGGCACCAAGAAGTCACAGCAAGAAGTCACTGATTCAGCTCTGAATTGGCAACTTTTTTTAAATGACGCTAAACAGTGGTACTGTTTTGGACACCAAGTCGGCTGGCGGCAGATTAAGTTCGAATAGAGCCGAAAAGTCTGTTCATGTGACACTGACTGACACCCATTGACCATGACGGACCGATATTGCCAACAGAAAACCTTCATAGGAGATATTTTTCCCTCTGGTGAAAAAACATTTTGCCCAAAAAGTCAATTTTATCCGTGTGGTGGGGGCTCAGAGTGTTTCCACTAAGGAAAGTAGGCTTTCTAATCACACAAGTCGTGTTGTTTTGGTGAGTAGGTAAAACATTCTTTATAAATCCACCCCAGAAGAGAGGCTGGTCGAGTGGAGTAATGGCAGATTGCATTGTATGTTACAGAGCTCCAATGCAAGGCAGACCCATAGTAAGCTGTGGAGCTCTGTAACAGGGCTAGCCTGGGTTGTCAACACCATAACAGAGATGATGTCACGTGTACACCCTCTACACTGTAGCAGGGTCACTAACACCCCCTAGCTTCCCCCCAGGGGGTCAATAAGGTAGAATGAGGGGTAGGTTGATGAGCCAGTGGCAGCAGCCCAGCAGACTGCACGGTGCGGTGTGGGAGATGGATGTGGTTCCAGAGAGGTGCTGATAGGTCAGGTCTCCTGCTACAGGAGCTACAACACTCCATCGCTGTCTTGTTGCTCTGCTTGTTTGCACAGCAGCAGCAGCAGCAGCAGCAGCAGCACTGTGCTAAGGGGGAAAGGTGGGAAAGGTGGGAAGGGGCAGCCACATTCCTCCCCTCTCCTCCCTCTCGCACGGCTCTGTGAGAGGCTAGAAAAAGGTCGTTCTTATCACTATACATCAGTGGTTTTCAACCTGTTTGATACCAGGGCCCACTGTGCATTCAGAATTTGAACCACGGACCACCATTTGGTGACATTTTTAGCCCCACAGAACCGAAAACTAAAGATTACTTTTTTGCTTTTGTCCACAATTCCAGGATGCATTTGAGAAACAACACAGTCAAACATACAGATGATAATCTACATTCTCTAGTTGTGGTAGACTTCAGGCTAATTCAGATGATGAATATTATAAGTCTTGGGAGTGTAAACATGAAACCAAATGGACCCGCAAGTTTCATTTTTACGCTCTCATAGAGTTACACCTGGTTAACCAACTTTCTATCATTTAGCCTGAGGACCACCTGGAACTCTCTCAAGGACCACTGGTGGTCCTCACACCACTGGTTGAAAACCACTGCTATACATCATCAAACTTCTTCTCATGAACAACTGAATTTCTGTGTTTATGGCCTGTTAATTTTACATCATATATGACCCTATTTCTCCGTTTAAATTTCCATCGTCAGCAGCAAATATTGAGACGTGTGGGTCCAAATTTGCTGCTGCTGTTCATTGGAGCAACCTCATTGGCCGCTGCAGTGCGATGGAGCAGCCACATTGGCTGGTGCAGTTCATTTGGAGCCATGCTGTCAACGAACATGACTGCCTCCCACTAGCTAGTTTCTCTGGACAATTGTGGTCCACACATCCGTCATTGGAAAAACATTAATTTTCAGCAATTCTTGTGGGTTAACGAGAATATTTGAGTCTCCGCCAGGTTATCAATTCAATTTATTGTCTCCACCGTAAGATGGTGACTGTTTCGCCCCGTCCCTCAGCGCACGCGTCCGTCTGTCCGCACGCCTGTTATGTCACCCGCAAGCAGTGTTGTAGTGGTACTTTGAAAAGTGGGGGGATGCCTCTTAAAGGGGAATTCCACCCATTTTCATTTTTTTTAGTGTACAAATGTGAACCAAGTGAACCATTTGGTTCCATTTGTACACTCTCAGAAAAAAGGAAACTCATTAACTTTTTATCATGCCTACACAGCATCTCTAAGGTATATTAATGACAAAAATATAAAATATTGAAAATGAGTGGAATTCCCCTTTAAGACACGTGCATGCACACTTGCATTTGCGTGCACCTGCACAACACACACAGACACGCTATTAAAATAAGTATAGCATATTGAGAAAGATTGTTTACAATGCCTAATTGTGTCCATAAAAGTAAATGGCAAGACAAAAAACATAGGCCTACTTTTGCCCCCCAAAATATTTTAGATGTGAGAAGTGAGGGGACGCCGTCCCCCCGCATCCCCCCTCCACTACACCCTGACCCAAGAGGGTGGCGACTTGTGCCCCAGTCACCGCCTTACCCTGTGAGGGTGATGTAACAGTCACCCTGTGAGGGTGACTGTTACAGTCACCCTGTGGGGGTGATGTGACCCGAGCCGGTGGGCGCAGATCTAGTTGGCTAGATCTAGTTGAAATGTGACAAATACAAACCAACAAACAAAATAATCTACTTCATAGGGTGTGTAATTGAAAGAAAATAAGTTGTCTTTTATCTGAACTACTCCTTTAAAAGCACATTACTGTAGTCTTTCAGGCCGTTGGCGTAGCGGCATAGTGACTGCCATAGCGGCTGTCTGTTGGATGTTTTCTTGTTTTTCTACAGTATATACCTACCTGTATGGCTTATGTCAGAACTGCGCGTCTTCAAAGAAAACAAAATAGAATGTAAGCTTTTATCATTATAATTAAACCTTAGGTTGACACAAATTACGGTAGAGTATGTAATGCTGCGAAATGAGCCGCCGCTGCGGCTGTGTGTATGATACAAATACAATAATTAATGTAAAGCACACATAATTAGCTGAACAATAGAGGATGGGCAGGCTATACGGCGGAGCGTAAATGGATGTTTTCAAGGTTGTTTTGCGGCGCAGAATGAAAGCGGGGGAGAGCAGTATCGCACACATTGCAGCTTTTCATGCGTTTGTCTGCACATTATTATGACAATTCACATTAACCCATTGTGTCATGGATTCTAAGATTCGGAGCTAGATTCTCTGACAAGTTCCTCATGCTAGATTCTAGTCCTAGCCATGCTAGATTCTAGTCTAGCGACTAAAGAAAAACTGCCAGGACAAGATTATAGTTCTAGATTCAGTCCATTATTAGTGATAAGCCAGAAATATCTAAAAGAACGACATTAAGGTAGAATGAAAGCTTCACTCTGCAACACCAAGGCTAAGAACGACTCGTTGGACTTCACAGCATGAGGGCCACTGTGTCTGCTGCCAGCGGCTGTGGTTGTTGTGCAATCATGAAATGGGCATTCGCCGAGCACATATAGACCCTTAAAATGTTCCTATTTGTACTTAAAAACACCCCGGCTTCTTGATATTTTCACAGTCCTCTCTCCAACACTATGCAGTTGTATGGCAGACTATATGTTACTGTGTTTGAACTGCCCAAAACACTAGTAAATAGCCTAGCTGAATCCTATTTCTTGGGGTGCTTACAACTACTGTACTTGCTTTTATTTACTTTTCAGAATTCTATTTAAAAAAGGTCCACAAGCACAAAACGCCTTGCTTTGCACCACTGTCTAGTTTGTGTGATGCCTTAGTACAGTGGTTTTCAACCTTTTTGATACCAGGGCCCACTTTTTATTCAGAATTTGAGCCCCACAGACTCCAAAACTAAAGATCTCTTTTGCTTTTGTCCACAACTCCAGGATGGATTTGGGGAAACGAAACAGTCAAAAACATACATATCAAAATGACTATTAATCTTCTATATTCTCCAGTTGTGTAGACTTGGGGCTAATTCAGATGGTGAATATTTTTACTCTTGAGAGTATTAACATGAAACCAAATGGACCCCAAGGATCCAATTTTGATCAAATTTTGATCTCATTTTTGCGCTCTCGAAGAGTTACATCTGGTTAACCAACTTTCCATAATTTGCCTGCTGACCACCTGGAACTCTCTCAGGGACCACTGGTTGAAAACCCTTGTTGTAAGGGATCAAAAATAAAGATATTGTGATATTGCTCACATTGGCCGACAGCGCCTCCAGGCTTGAAGCTCCCGGTGCTGTTGGTTAAGTTTGGTACTGCAGGCGGGTGGAATTCATGCACAAACGCCCCGAGAGCACGCACGCTGGTTTGCTTTGTGCACGCGGACAGGGCAGTTTGTTTTTAAGTTGTTTTCTGAATAAACCAGCGGTCCTCACGTCATATACTACCTCTCAAAACACAACGGATGTATTATATGACAGATAATAAGCTCAATGCAAACCCACAAGCTTGTTTTTTGATGCTTTTTGATGTTTTTTTTCCTTTGCTAGACGGCGCTCGTTCATGAATCCTTTCTGTTCCCATAATCCCTTGCTTCGGGCGCGTTCATGGAGAAATACTTCCGCATTTGACCACCAAATTTTGGTGGTCAAATGCGGAAATAGGCGCACTTCCGGCGGTCTTCCGGGTGCTTCAAAACGCCAATGAGCAACTTGTATTGAAATGAACGGCAAGGGGGTGGGGCTGTCGCTCGAGTCCGTTCTCTATATTTTATTACTCTATGGATATTGCTCAACACTATCATGAGGACATTTTCAAGTTGCATTTCTAGGTCTGCCTGGTGTGGATGTACAGGCTCTCTTTCTCAGACACAATTACAACTGAGACCTGTTAGATCTGTTAGTTCTGAAGAAAATGATAAATGGTGCATTTACTGTACATAGCGCCTTTAGCCAAGGCGCTTTACATCATTACATTCACCCATTCATACACACATTCACACACTGAAGGCAGCGCAAACCATGCAAGGAGCAATTAAGGGTTCAGTGTCTTGCTCAGGGACACATCGACACTAAATCCGGGTGAGTCCGGCTTCAAACCGACAACCTTGCAGTTAACATATGGTGACTTTACCCCTGAGCCACCTAAGTCTAACCGTATACCTAAGTGTCTCCAAGCTCACAAGTTCACAACGTGGCACGTTGTGAGCTTGTAGATCGGCTATTTTCAGAATGGAACATGACCCGAAAAATGAAAAAAAAAAAAAAAAAAAAGGCATCGCTGGCTGCGCTTCAACTCATAGCAGGAGAGATGTGGATGCATAAACTTGGAAGCTATGCTTTTGTAAAACATTATGTTTAATTCAACAACAACACCAGCATAATTCCACTGCAGTGTTTGGGTTGGGAGTTGGAACATGTGATGTTCTGTGTCTGCTGCTGCTGCTGCATGATCGGAAGCATAATCATGCCGTTGAAATGCGATTCTGCAGCAACAGTGAGAAAGATTAGCTAATCTGTGTTGGATAAGGAATTTCCGGCTGATTAGGGTGTTTTAGCACTGGGGATTTCACCTGGAAGGCTGACTCTTGAATGAAAAGAACACACACCCGACATGAACACGTTCACAATCAAGGGGCGTTCATCAAGCAGAAGTAGAGTACGCAGCGCATGGGCATGGGGGGGCAATGCCCCCCTAAATGCCCAGACTGCCCCACCAAACATGATGGCATGCAAAACAACGCACATTTCAAAAGTTATTTGAAACTAAAGTGCTTATAATTAAAATGATTTGAAACACCACGACTGCTACTAACGACAATCGTCTCACCACTAAACCAACAGCATTTCATCATTGAAAACAGAAAACAGACCTTTAGCTTTATGCATCTGCGTGTCTGTTGCAACTTCAACAACAACTGATGTTATTATTGATGCTTTGCTTGCCTAACATACAAGATATAAATCTTGTGGGTCACAGAACTAAATCATTTAAATGAAAATGGTCTGAGAGTATATACAGTACGTTGCTCCCTTCACTTTGACCCAAAAATATGAAGGTGTTTGTGGAGTGATCGTTCTTTGAACGTGTTCGGGGAACATCATTGGAACTGCTCGTGGGTCCTTCAGGGATACAGGTCCACCGGGACACCGCCCCCCGTGTTGAGAGGACCACTGAGCTAGAGGAGTTAAGTGGACCATTAAGATCAATCACTGGGGCCAGCTCTCTGCAGGCGTGTCACCTTCTGCCCCTCCATTCCCTGGAAGCTGCAACAACAACCCACTGGGGTTGATAGGGGTCTCTCCCACTGGTATAGGAGATCTGACTCTACTGATAAGCAGGGCTGGGCGAAAAGTAACCCAGTATATTTACTCAAGTACCGTGCTTATAGCCTGGCTAAAGCCAAACCGAATCAGCTGTTGGCAAACAAAATTGCCTGTCAGCAGATTGGTCTGAAAAAGCTCATTTGTACGCCCATTTCCTACTCCAGAAAATTGGGGTGGCCAATCAGGACACAGTATTCAAATGTTTTTGCAAACTGGGTCCTGATTGGCCACCCTGATTTTCTAGAAATTATGGGCCTCTGGGCCACCACCAGCCACCGGAGAATTTTTCTTCTCGATGCAGCATAGTGTCTGCACACACGCATATCAATTATGACACATAGGCAGGCGATATTCACATGCATTTCAGCAGGAATTACAGCAAGGGATTGCTTGAAAATAATAAACAGCCAAAATAACTAAGCAAAACAAATGCAAACACTCGATCACACGGACACTCAAGCTCAGCCCCCCCCCCCCCCCCCAGCTCAGGGGCCCCTGGGCCTGGGCCCAATGTGCCCGTTGGATAATCCTCCCCTGGAAGTGTCTACCACCACTGATCCAGTGTATAAATTGTAATTCAGAGTGGGCTGTGGAGTGGTGAGGAGGAATGATGATAGAATTATTCCGTCCATTTCCATTATACTCTTCACCCTCTGCCTTTTGAGATGTCCCAACAACCGTGGCAGCATGTAGAAGAGTCAAGATGCCATGGTGACACTGTATCTATTACAGGGACACGACCCAAACCACCTCTGTGGGCTTTTGACTTTTGGACTTTGGTAAAAAAAAAAAATGCTCAGAAATGACGTGAAGCGCACACGATTCTAACATGCAAGGTGCATCGTTATCTCATTATGCTGCATTCACACAAAGCAGATGCAATCTATGGGCTGGTAGCAGCAGACTGCAAACACTGAAATGACACCGATTGGCAATTAGCCCTTCACTAGGTCCCACCCCAATTCGTCCTCGTCCAATAGGCACATTAGCAGGGACAGGAAAGCTTGACCTGCATAGCAACAGTTGCTAAACTATTTGGATTGACAGTGACTAAACTGTCCAATGCCACAAAACCCTACCAAAATAGTAGGGTTTAGAGAATGGCTAATTAGAAAAAAAAAATCCTTTCTCTGCACAGCAACTCGTTCGCTGGTGACTCACATAGAAAAGAAAACACACAACATACCACAGCATGACGAAGGAAGGGTTAGACAATGACGTGAATAAAATAGGAAAGACACATAAAAGCAGCAGAAATGATTATAATTGAGCCAGGTAGGAAGTAGAGAGAGAAAACAGATGGGAAAATAAACAACAATGGACGTGAGGAGAACTCATATCAAATTCTAAACTCTGAATGAGCCTTAAGATTTCAAGACACAGGGCTAATCACCAGTCCCTGCATAATTGCAATGAGTAAAATCCTGAAATCCATGAAGTAGTCCAGAAAACCAAGGCTGTGAAAAGCTCAGGATAACCCAGCCTAGACTACAGTATAATAGTGGCATCAAAACAAAAGGGTAAAACAATAAAGTAGTGTGTGCCGAGGGAAGAACCCAAAACAAGGCAGTGTACAGTATTGCTTCATGTATTTATGGCCCATCCATCATAAACTCATCTTATCCAATACAGGCTGATCAGATGGAGTCAGGGGCGGATTGGCCATCTGGAGCACAGGGAGTTTTCCCAGTGGCCTGCACCACCTAGTCCCCTGGACAGGTTTTTTCTTTTTCTTTTTTTTCCCCTTTTTTTGACAAACTGGCAAACTAGTGTTTCTATCCTTCAAAAAAGAAAAAGTGTCCTACACCAGAGCCTTCAAGTAGGAGAGTTGCCATATTCCCGTTCACTCCTGTGCGCCAGGGCACTCGCGCTGCTGGAGGCAGTGTTGGCAACTGCCAAGATCCAAAATGCACTAGTGGCACTTCCAAAATGCACTAGAATGCGCCAGATGCTCGCCTGGAACATACAGATCAAAATGACCATTAATCTTCTACATTCTCTAGTTGTGTAGACTAAGTTGGGCTAATTCACATGATGAATATTTTAACTCTTGAGGGTGTAAAAATGAAACCAAATGGACCCGCAAGGGTCCATTTGGTTTCATTTTTACGCTCTCAAAGAGTTACATCTGGTTAACCAGCTGCCCCCCCAGGGTGGCCTGGCAAAGGCAAAATTGTCCCGGTGGGAAAATGTGTGCCAATCCGCCCCTGGATGGAGTCTTTATAGGCCAGGGATATGATGCTGTCTGTCTGAGGTCAGATCATATGAGGCCGTCTAGCAAGGATGGCTGGTCTTTGCTTCATCTAATGCCCATGTAGATCAGGGGTTTTCAACAGGTGGTCCGGGGACCACCAATGGTCCTTGAGAGAGTTCCAGGTGGTCCACAGGCTAAATGATGGAAAGTTGGTTAACCAGGTTTAACTCTGAGAGCGTAAAAAATTAAATCAAATGGACCCTTGCAGGTCCATTTGGTTTCATTTTTACACTCTTAATAGAGTTAAAATATCCATCATGTGAATTAGCCCAAGTCTACACAACTTATAACTTGTTTCCCAAATCCAGCCTCATGGTATTGTGGACAAAAACAAAATAAATCTTTAGTTTTGGGGTATGTGGGGTTAAAATGACATCAAATGGTGGGCCGTGGCTCAGAGGTTTTCAACGATTTTGATACAAGGGCCCACTATTTATTCAGCATTTTATTCAGCATTTTTCACCCCACAGACCCCACAGACCCCAAAAACTAACATTTTTTTTTTATCTTGTCCAAAATTCAGTCAAACAGATCAAAATAACCATTAATATTCTACATTCTCTAGTTGTGTAGACTTTGGCTAATTCACATGATGAATATTTTAACTCTTGAGAGAGTAAACATTCATTTTTACGCTCTCAAAGAGTTACTCCTGGTTAACTTTCCATCATTTAACTGGGGACCACCTCGAACCCTGTCAAGGACCACTGGTTGAAAACCACTGACATAATCAATTATTACCTCAAAGGAAATGAGGCCTCATAATGAGGCCTCCCCCTATCTCATAATAGGTCTTATCTCCTTTATGACTGTTTCACCTACCGCCAAAATAATCTTAGCATGGGGCTATGGGATGTTGTTCAAATTCACCTAATTCAATTGCTCCAAAATGCAATTGTTTGCTATATACAGTATATTCTCTCTCCAACATGTCAGTAGTGTGTTGACAGTTGCACTTTCACACTTGGTTCATCAGTGGTACGGCTGTCTCACAGTTGCATGGTCTATGGCTGACCACTTGCTGAACCGAAAGTGTGAGTGTCAACACACACTACTGACATGGTGGAGGGAGAATTCATAGCAAAGAAAAAAAAATGGAGCAATGTTAATAGGTAAATATGTACAACATCCCATAGCCCCATTCTAAGCCGATATTGGGGCCTATATTGGGGTATAGGGGAAACCGTTTCTACAAAATAATAACTGGAACCCTTTTTTGGAAATAGATCAACCACAAACGAGGTTAAGAAAGCCTTTCTGGGCTGGACTTCTCCTTTAAGTAACAAACGTTGAGTATTTCCTCCACCACTGCACGCATGTAAAGGTTAATGCGTTTTCAACACATGACTTCCCAGTAAGTCAGTGTATGGGAGTATACTGCTGTGCAGCTCCACTCTGACAGACAGACAGACAGAGGCAGGGAAGGGAAGCTCATTCCTCACTGAAGGATGGTGGATAGTGTTAGGCGTGCCAACCACTCGTGTCACGTCCCATTAATAATGGTAATGGGCAGCATTAAGGAGGGTGTCACCTCCGCGTCAGGCCATTATAAGTCAAAGATCTGCCAAGTGGTGGGTGACAAGGTCGTTTCAAATGGCAGCGAGCGAGGGTGCTAAAGGCTCCATGGAGGAGGGGGAGACGCAGTTAATGTCGATTAACGTTACTCAAATGTTTTACTCAACTCGGGTTTAGACCTGGGATCAGATCCTACATAGTCTTCTAAATCATGACAGTTTTCTAAACAAAACTGCATGTTTCGATAGCAGTGGTTCTCAAGCTATTTCATGTCCAGGAACCCCGAAAAATCATCTGTAATTGGCTGCCAACTACAATCTGAAAATATGTTGTTTCCTATAGCAAAGATTTTAGAAAGATTTGCTCTAAAAGAATATATCGATTAAGAACTTGTGGAAATGTTCAAGATCTATACAAAAAAATAGATCCATACAAGCTCATAGCCATTTATACAAGCCTATTTTTCAATGGTGCAATGCTTAAAATTCCTGTTTCCCGTCATAAATGTTTGAGCTCATTAACATCTGGCACTAATATCACCTCTTATTTAATTCCACCGACACAAAACCTTTTTTGTAACCACGATCAATGCTTTTGTTACAGGGCTAAGAATAAAGTATAAAAAAATGTGGGGTGAGTGTTGGGTCACACACAATTTTATTTCATTTTCGCCCTTACCTCTCTAGTCTAACATTCTCTGCACGTCCCTGTGGTGTCGTCTCATCATGACAACTCGCCGTAGATAATTTGAAAATGAGTGAAATGGGTCTTTAATTCTGCTGGGTGGTGATTTTTGCCGCAGGACGCATCAAAATTAGAAATGGGGTAAACGTTGGTCCATAATGAATCACCGTCATGATCAATAAATACCTACAATCCAAAGTCTAGCGCGTGAGCACTGTAAATGAGAGCAGCAATTGCATCTGCCCAGCCTGAACTGAAAATAATTGGGACCAGCGGGCAGCAGCAGCCAGGCTCAGAGAGGGAGAGATATGCGAGGCAGAAAGCCTGTGCACGTGGCTGCGTGTGTGCACGTGAGTGTGTGGATGTGTGTGGACGCATGTTTGTGCGTGTTTGTGAATGCGTGGAGAGAGTGACACTGGCTCTTCACACAGACAATTTATTAAATGGCATACACCCACGCGTTGCAGGCAAATGTCAATGTTTCAGATGAACAAAATGAAGGTGTAACTTCTCCTTCAGGCACTACAACTAGAGCTCTGCTATCAGCAGTAGGACAAGCGTCTTGGCACGCACGACATCAAGATGTCCACTTTTTTTGTTGGAAGAACTAAAAGGACGGACACCGTCTCTTGTGTTAGTGGGTAGTGTGTCCAAATTGTGCTTCCTGGAACCAATCTTTTTGTGCGTCTAGACGGAATCCTACGTTCCCTTCCTGCGATGGCCGTTGTATAGCCTGCACTGTGTGTATTAAAGCACAAATGACAGAGATTCCTAAAATCACGTTTTTAATACTTCATATCATATAGTATATAGTATAGTATAGTGTATAGTCACTCAAGGGAAGGGTATTTCTAATGGTTTGAGGCTCAATCACCACTGATATAGCCAGTCCTTGCCATGTCTATATGCACAGTTTAGCTGCAGTACTACAATGTCCTGAGGTGGTGGGGGCGCTGATATGGATGGATGGATATCTATCTGGTTTTATCAAGCGTCAGTATTATAGTGACTCTACTATAAAATAGAGTCATTATAATACAGTAGCACCGAGATCGAAAAGTGGTATATGGTATGCCGCTAGTGCCTCAGCGGCATATGCCGGTGGCCCAGCGGCATATGCCGGTGGCTCAGCGGCATATGCCGGTGGCATATGCCGGTGGCCCAGCGGCATATGCCGGTGGCATATGCCGGTGGCCCAGCGGCATATGCCGGTGGCATATGCCGGTGGCTCAGCGGCATATGCCGGTGGCTCAGCGGCATATGCCGGTTCTAGAGTGGTATGCCGCTCGTGTTCCACCGGTACATACCATTTCCCAACGGCAAATGCCGCTCGTTTTAGGGTTAGGGTTAGGGTTAGGTTAGGGTTAGGGTTAGGGTTAGGGTTAGGTTTAGGTTAGGGTTAGGTTAGGGTTAGGCATATGCCGCTAGGCCACCGGCATATGCCGCTGAGCCACCGGCATATGCCACCGGCATATGCCGCTGGGCCACCGGCATATGCCACCGGCATATGCCGCTGGGCCACCGGCATATGCCACCGGCATATGCCGCTGGGCCACCGGCATATGCCACCGGCATATGCCGCTGAGCCACCGGCATATGCCGCTGGGCCACCGGCATATGCCGCTGAGGCACTAGCGGCATACCATATACCACTTTTCGATCTCGGTGTCACTCTTATAATACTGACGCTAGATAAAACCAGGCTTGCTGATATTAAATGTCAACTAGGAAAATCAACAATGGTGGACATTATAAACAATGTGGAGATTTGGAAATGAAGACTGAAGTAGAGGAATTATACAAAGCAGGATGCATTCATGACATTATGAAGCAAAAATCAAAACCAAAAACCAGCTGTTCCTGAGAGCAATTTACATTAAAGCTCCTCTATGACATTAAAGACTTATTGATAAGTCTAGATCATTTGTGGGGATAGAAAACATACATGGGAGCACCAAAAAAAGAGTTCAATTTCATGTTTCATTTCCCCTTTAACTCCTTTTTGGAACCGCTAGCACCTCACAGCAAAGCCACCAACACTGTATAAAATAGCACTCCGAACACAAAAGGAACGACTCAGCTCAAATTTTTGACAGGGACAGAATTCTTTTGTGGTCATCCCAGAGCCGTCACAAACCTTGTCTGTCTTTAAAACAAAAACGCCATGCAAGGACACTTTCAAGATTTGGCATGAACTTCCAATAGTCAATTCCCTTTATGAGCAAAAGTAAGACAAAGAGAGCGAGATCCAGCTCCCTGGCATTGGCAACATCGAAAGAAAATGAAAGAAAATGACCACACACACACACACACAAAAAGCAATTTTCAATATTCTTATTCATATTTCTCCCAAGGCCTGTTTCTGTGTGTTTCTGTGTGCATGCGTGTGCACACACACGTATGTTATGAAACCGTAGGTCTACTCTACTCAGATTCGTAAAAGTAAAATCAACGGATGCGCCACTGCGTATGCGTCAGTGTTGTAGTGGGACTTTTCCGCCCATTTTCATTTTTTTTTCGGAGAGTCTACAAATGTGAACCAAATGGACCCTAGCGGGTCCATTTGGTTCCATTTGTACACTCTCAGAAAAAAGGAAACTCATTAACATGGTGAAACACACGTTGATGATGTCATCAAGATGTATTTCACCATGCAAATGATTTTTTTTCCAGACCTCCATTTCTAGGAAACACCGAATGGGAGAACTTTGTTTTACCATGTCCACACAACATCTCTAAGGTATATTAATGACATAGTAAAGTATTGAAAATGAGTGGAATTCCCCTTTAAGACACGCACATTTGAGTGCACCAGCGCATTTGCGTGCACCTGCACAACACACACAGACACGCTATTAAAACAAGAATAGCATATTGTTTACAATGCCTAATTGTATCCAAAAAAGTAAATGACACTTTTGCACCAAAAATATTTTAGATGTGAGTGGCGCGAGGGGAAGGCTTCCCCCCACTTCTCCACTACACCCCTGGTGTGCGTGCGAAAGGCACTTTGGCTACGAGTGTTTTGTGGTGGTACACAGAGAGGCTAACCGCTTCGGAGATAAGGCCAGCAGCAAGTGTTGACACACAGCGTTTGGAGACGGAGGAGAGGGCCAATCACGGAGGACAATCTACCCCCCCCCACCCCCACCCCCTAGTCCCCTCCAAACGGCTGGCCTGTCTCTCCACTAGGGCCTGCGCCTCCTTCAACACGGCCGAGCCACAGCGTACGCTACATCACCACGGCTGGAATTCCATTTCCATATTATTATTATCATTCCTTCGCCATGCGGCGTGAATGCCAAACCTGTCGGCCGTTTGCGTTCACCTTTTGGCCCCCCTTCTGTCCGGGAGTGGAAAATAAATAAATGAAGACGTAAATATCTCTCTTTCATCAAATAAATACATTTTTAGAGGCTCTTCCTTTCCGGGAGATTATTATTTTATTTTTTTCGTGGCGGGGTGATGGAGGTAATTCCTGTAGTAGGATTGAGGTCGACGCGGGTTTGAGGCTGTTTTTTCCCTCGTTTTTCTTTCTTTTTTTTACTGCAGGATGTCTTCTTCGATAAACAACGATAAAAACCAGTGGTGCAAAAAGTACTTGCATTTTTCCCTTTCCTTCCTATAAATGCCATCAAGATATACAGTACTTATAGTAGCCCAGAAGTAGAGAGCAGTCATTATGCAAATGTAGAAGATGCATCTTTTGAAAAGATTTGGCCGAAATGTAAGGCTGAAGATGTGGTCAAGCATTATGCTGCGCTTTAGGTATCGAAAAATAGCTGAACTGTGATTTTTGAAAAATTGTGGAAATGTGGCGTCATAGCAAAATGTTTTTTATGCATGGTATCACTAAAGTATTTTTTATGCAGGTCTGCTATTTTTGGCAACGCATAGCAAATGTTTTTACATCAAATATTTTGCTTCTGGGGGGTGGGGCTCTCTGGAACTACATATTTTCAGATGAGCGTCGCCAGCCATATACAGATATACTGAAATATTGAGGGTCACTGACTTGAGTTGAGTTTTTTTTTTTTAAATACATGTTTATTTCGTAATAACAATATAAAAAAATAGAAATGGGGTAAACGCTGGTCCATATTATTATAAATAATTTAAAAAAGAAATTGTGCCAGTGCAAAGTAAATGGTGCAACAGTGACAGTGTATTTCGTGCTCACAGGTACCCAGATACCAGGGTACCCGGGTACCTAGGGACCCACAAAGCTGTCTAAGGAACTATATGGGCTATATTAGCTGATCATGAACTCTTTTGTAGCAAAGAGGTGAAAAATATTGTTCAGAATGTCGTTCAAAATGCAGCCGATATTGTATTGCTGGGGGAGTTGAGAGGTTCTGTCGAGGCTCTAGGGCCTCTTCAATAACGGTGAATGAAGGATTGATCTGTGCTGCTGTCTGCTCTGCTGGCATGACACGGGTGGAAAACAGGCAGCCAATCATAGCACACGGCAGGTCATCATGCTCACGACACGGGGAGGACTTGTAAATCGATCTTTTCAACAAGATCCCAATAAGTCTATTAAGAGTCTTCTGTAATAAGTTTTACAAAAAGAGAGATATATTCTCTGTGCTGTATGTTGTATGCACTTGAGTGTGGAAAATCTACAGCCGAGGTTTTCAAACAGTGGTCCGGGGACCACCAGTGGTCCCTGAGAGATTCCAGGTGGTGCCCAGCTAAATGGAAAGTTGGTTAA
Source organism: Benthosema pterotum (assembly GCA_039105355.1). Lineage (NCBI taxonomy): Eukaryota > Metazoa > Chordata > Actinopteri > Myctophiformes > Myctophidae > Benthosema > Benthosema pterotum. The sequence goes on along the minus strand of CM076986.1, from coordinate 38,787,082 downwards.
CCAGGTGTAACTCTTTGAGAGCGTAAACATGAAAACCAAATGGACCCTTGCAGGTCCATTTGGTTTCATGTTTACACTCTCAATAGTTAACATATTCATCATGTGAATTATCCCAAGTCTACACAACTAGAGAATGTAGAAGATTAATGGTCATTTATGATCTGTATGTTTGCCTGTTTTGTTTCTGAAATCCAGGCTGGAATTGTGGACAAAAACAAAAGAAATCTTTCAGATTTCAGTACAAACTCACAACGGCCCTGAACCACATTTTGTCCTCCACCACACATGACCCTGCCAAGCCAAATGATGTCATGATGATGTTATGATCACTTAGAACAAGGCCAAGATCCATCCCATTATGGAGATGACGTCTACCTCATGTCCAAGATGTCTCCAACAGTTTATAGCTTCATTCTGGGCCAGATCGGACTAGTTTTACGATATTAACTTTAGTTGGTCTGGCATCGGTCAGACTCTCTCTGAATCATCCCCGTCCGTCTTTAATAGCAGGGCAGAATTTATGTCGGGTTGAAATTAGGTGATATTCCATGGCCAGATCGGACTATAGTCTTGGCTTGAGTTGATTCAACCCAAATTAACAGTATCAGTTACTCGTGTAGCCCGTCTTTTTTGCACAATGGTTGAAGCTGCTTAACCTGTGTTGCCCGTCTGAGTGTTTAATTCGCCGATCATTTAATGCAGGGGTTTTCAACCTTTTTCATCCCAGGGCTCACCATTGATTCAGCATTTGAGCCACGGACCACCATTTAACGACATTTTAGCCCCACAAACCCCCCCAAACTAAAGATTTCCTTTGCTTCTGTCCATGACCATTAATCTTCTAGTTGCGCAGATTAGGACTAATTCACATGATGAATATTTTAACTCTTGAGAGCGTAAAAATGAAACCAAATGGACCCGCCAGGGTCCATTTGGTTTCATTTTTACGTTCTCAAGAGTTACATCTGGTTAACCAACTTAGCTGGGGACCACCTGAAACCCTCTCAGGGACCACTGGTGGTCCCCGTACCACCTGTTGAAAACCCCTGATTTAATGTTATGATGAAAATCCATCGTCATTGCGGACACAGGGACAAGAGAGACCGGTTGTGATGGCGGAAAACGGAAATCGAGCCGATCACGTGCTCGCAAGGGCATCTGGGAAACTGAGTTCAACGCAGCCCCAGCGTGGCGAGGGGTGGGGAGGGGTGTTGTAATGTTATGAAGGAAGGCTCAGCTTCCACATGCTGTGCACCACGAGCACATCACAATGCCGTCTATTTTCATGCACGTTTGGCTACTTTACTGCAATTGTTTTGGTCAATATACTAGCCTCCTCTAACCCTAAACATAACCTCCAACACATTGCCACACTGACACAGGGCTTAAAACAAGGCGGCCAAGCGGCCGGGTTTTCATCTTATCAGTGCAATAGTGTCAGTCGGCTCCCAGACAACATGCCTCGTCAATAGGAATGGCTAAGCCTCCTAGGAATTATCGCTTGATAGCGGTCAAAGTGGGTGCTTCCACAGTATTGCGCCACCGTTTCAAATACACCCTTGGTTCGATGCAATCTTTTTTGTTTATGAAGGAGTAAAGGGACTATCTTAAGCAAAAAAAGCAAAAAAAACAAAAAACAAAAAGAATCCCGGCAAAAACACATGTCAGTGTTCCAATACAAATAAAAGGTAAGTTTAAGACGTCACAATTTCACCCAGAGCGTGACTGCACTTGGTGTGGGTGTGATTGATATGTGTACTGTGTCTGTACTGCTGTCTGGTGGTGTGCGTGTGTGTGTGTGTGTCTGCGCATGTGTGTGTGTGTGTGTGTGTGTGTGTGTGTGTGTGTGTGTGTGTGTGTGTGTGGGGGGGGGGTGTGTGTGTGTGTGTGTGTGTGTGTGTGTGTGCGCGCGTGTGTGTGTGTGTGTGAGTGCAGTAAAAATTGTTCCAAAAATAGCCCAATGCACAAGATTCCAAGCTTGTGAAATATATTTCATATTCGCTATAGGTGGGAAATACAGTGCAGTATATAGATTCACAGCAGTGTGTGTGTGTGTGTGTGTGTGTGTGTGTGTGTGTGTGTGTGTGTGTGTGTGTGTGTGTGTGTAATACTGTCGGTACTGTAAGGCTTGCAGTTCATACACTATATTTCTATTTCTGGGAGATATGGGGCTCTGCCCAAGGCCGCCTCAATAATGGTGAATGAAGGACTGTGTTGTGTGTGGCCGTCTGCGTGCGTGGGTGTGCATGTGTGCGTGTGCGCGTGTGTGTGTGTGCACAGGCGACGGAAGGGGCATGGGAAGGAAAAGTCTGGTTTTGATCCCACAGGAGAGAGACACTGTTATTAAAATAAATGGATGTGTGATATTTGGGAAGTCCTGTTTCCAAGCAACAGGTACAGGCAGCGTGTGCCCTCACCTCATAGCATCACAGAACGACTCCCACCTGTCTGTCTGTCTGATGGAAAACAATGCCTTCAGCTGAGAGAGAAATAAGCAGACAGGTCTAGGAAAACACAAAGCAAAAGGTGAACAAATCTGTGTGTATTATGTTTTTGTGTTGTTTTGTTTTTACATTCCGACTATGGCTCTAGGACTTGAACTGATTAATCTCAATTAATTACAGAAACAATAGATCAATGAAAAATAATTAACAACATTTTAATCGTGTTTAGTTTACCTTTCTCACTGGCCCAAATCTGCATTCTGATCACACGGGTGCATGCACTGAGAGGGGAAAAAGGAAACTTTGTACACCAAAAACTTTGGTTTTAATTGAGAGAAAATGGTTCGCAGGTCAAATATTGATATGCTATTAAAATGCGATTCAATTTGATTGCGAACGCAGTGACCTACTGTGAAAGTGTGTGTGTGTGTGTGCGTGTGTGTGTGTGTGTGTGTTAGATGTGCAGCGTCTCCATGCACACGAGATCCACACATCTACGCACTGCGCTCCATATTTGAGCATCTAGCCTACATACTTTCCCTAACAACTCCAGAGTCTAGACTACTTTTTTTTTTATAATACAGTAGTTAGGGGTTAAGTAAGGTTAAGTTCTGGTTTAAGGACTTCAGTGTTTTGTATCCTACAACTGTATGTATGACAAATAATGTTTGCATTCGTCATCTTTGTTGAAGAAGAACCCTATAGAATAGTCCCCCATAGGTGTCAACAACTATTAGAAGGTACAGAAACCTAAAACCAAAACATTCTGAGTGAAAACAAGACTGATGACCCAAGAATGTGCATCTGTCTTAGAGAACATAGATTTTAGACATTAGGGAGCTTGTGTATGCATGTACAGTACTGTATACTGTATGTCTACTTTATTACAAAAAGCTGCCATACCTGCAGTGGTTAAATTAAAGTGGCTGTTGATCTTGACTACTATAATGACCACACAATGACCCCTATAACAAGATCACGGTGCAGTGCAGAACATGTGCGTGCACGCACACGCACACACACACCCACACACACACACACACCCGCACACACACACACACACACACACACACACACACACACACACACACACACACACACACACACACACACACACACACACACACACACACACACACACACACACACACACACACACACACACACACACACACACACACACACACACACACACACACATATACTTGTTTTCTCTGTATATTGCATTTATTTGTACGGTAATGGTTCATTTAATAGAAGACCTCTTCAAAGTGCTTCAACGGAGAATGAAAAATTAAGTACACAAGTAAACACAACAAACAGCCTCTTACAGGAGGTCACATGGGATACAGTTTGAAGTGTCCTGAAATATAAATAAAATGCAGTTGGAGAGCATTAAAAACATGAGCCTGAGAGGTCAAGTGCGTACACAGTGCCAGCATGAAGTTGTTTAATTGTTTTGGACCCGTAAACCCACAAGTGATTTAAAGTGGATAAAGTGTTTTTATCAACCGAATGGCATCCACCTTTCCTGACTACTTCTGTCTGAAGCACAGGGTCATCAACGTAGGCAGTGGAAGTACTATGGACCCCCCACCCACCCACCACATACACTGGGTATTGAGTACCAGGGGCGTTTTTGCTATTAGGCAGCCTAGACAGTTGCCTGGGGGACCATGGGGGGGGAGCATGTCTGGGGAGCACCAGACATGCTTTAGAAGGATCCCAGGCTAATACTTGTCCTCTATACTGTAGAGATGCGCACTAGTGGATTCCCCATTCATTTTTCTCATAGACTTTTCGAAAATAATTTATATAAAGACGATTACGCCGCGGACAAAGCCAACTCAAGTCGTGACGAACCTCATGATGACACACACAAACTTTTGGGACAATAAAATAATTTCTAAGATGAAAAACGAAACAAAAAGTCTTGTATCATGCCGTTTTCTACTTCTTCCTAATTATATATGACGATATTGTGTTTGTTGTCATGATTTGTCACGACCCGAGTTGGCTTTGGCCGCGGCGCAATCGTGTTTTTATTAAAGAGGGGGTGCCGTGATTTTTGTATTTTTTCCAATTTTGTACATGTTTAAGAGGTGACAGTATGTAAATAGACCCCTTGGTGTGTTTTTTATGTGCAATGATGTCTTCCCTTTGTATTTAAGGTTTCTTCCTGGGGGCTGAACCTTTCCAGTCAAACATGCAAATGAAAAAAAACGGCAATGTAGTGACATCATGTGCTCAGCCCCTCCCCTAACTCCTCCCCCTTTATCATGCAACTAAAGCTGTGGGTGTGGCTTCAGTTCAGGTGGATCTCCACCCATCACCACCCACCAGGCAAACCAGGCATACTTAATGAACTGGCAGGGTGGAATCATAAAAATGACAGTTTAACAAACACTGTACACTTTTTGGGAAAAAAATCATACTTTTCATATAACATTAATACCTGATGATCATGTTTTAGGGTAGAAAAAAATCATGGCACTCCATCTTTAACCATTTTCGAAAAGTCTATGAGGAAAATGAATGAGGAATCCACTAGTGGGACAGGGCTGGTGACGTCACTGCACATCTCTATAACTAGAATTGAACATTTAAAACACATATATCTTTAAAAAAAATAGTTCATAATTTTATCCCTTGGGGGCGCCATTTTACTGTGGCTGTCGTATGTATGACATCACAGGAGATTTCCCCTGGAGTCAGGAAGAGATTTTCCCTGGATTCCAGGTAAAATCTTGCCTAGGGCTCCAAATTGCTTAGAAACGCCACTGTTGAGTACCACTGAATTGCAGATTGAAATTCAACTTCAATCGATTTCTCAGATTGCTTCACAGACTTGTTTTACAGTTACATCAGCAGCGCAGACTAAACTAGAGTTGTCAATGTTGTTTCGCTGATTTTTCCTTTTGGTATGTTGGACTTATAGATTTTCATAAATCCAACATTGCATTGTGTATTCTCACCTCTATTAATACGGGCTCTGTAGTGGCTCGGTACATTTTTTTTTGCTACTAGAAGGGTGGTCACCTCCACAGCGGTGCCTAGTGGGCAGTGGCCAACTTGGAACGATGCAAGTTGGAAATGCATGCTCCACCCCAGATATCATTTGAATTCTTCTTCACAATGATAGGAAGATCAGCCATTGAAGGATCAAAAAGTCCTAGCTGCAGTTGGGAATACATTGTTTTCAACGAGAACGGCACAAATAAGAGCTATTTTAATAATAATAATAATAATAATAATAATAATAATAATAATAATTTAATTTAATAATAAGCTATTTTTATGTATGCAAAACGACAACTTTTTCAACGTATCGCCCAATCCCGACTACAGTCTCTGTAATGTTTATGTTGTACTATTATTAAAGAACAAGGGTTTTAAAGTCATTAAAGCTGGATTAAATATTTGAGTCCAACGTATTAGTGCATACTCCTACCCCCAGTAGGACTCAGCTGCAGCCTCGCAGACAGTCTCGCGAGATGCCCCGTATCGCGAGAATGTCAGTTGTTAACAGTTGAGTGAATGGGGTGCTGTTGACTTGGCTCTATGCTCCTCCAGCAGCGCGAGCGCCAAGGAGTGAACTGGAATATCCCAACTCTCCCACTAGAAGGCTCTGGCCGCCACAAGCCAGTCATCCCTGGGGTAACTTCTTTGACACCTCCTACTTACTGTAACCCTGCGTTTTAACGGCCGGGGATGCACAAGCAATCAGCGATGGCGACAGTCATTACCGTAAATTCTCGCTTAGAATGGCATGCGAAATGAGTACCGTAAACGATGGTACTGTGGTGCACTGGGAAAAAAAGTATGGTGGAGGAGGAAGTAAGCCAGAAGAATCGTGAGAACTTGGTGCATTCACAGACGACCCTGGTTGATTGACACACCGAACAAGAGAAGAGGTGTGACACTTGGTAACCCCGGCGCCGACATCGTTGTGACATGGACTGCCGATGACATTTAGGGATGACACGTTTTGTGTTGGATTGCTCTTTAAGTTCCACTCACCGCTGTTATTAAACAAAAAAAGCAATTTAAAAACTCTTCAATTTAAAGTGCCGATACCCTGCAGATAACCTATAGTGCCTTCTCTTCATCTCCCTCGTCGCACATGATGCTATTATTAAACACTGTTCATTTTAACTGAAGTTGCTCGGTGGTGCATGAAGTACCGGAAAAAAAAAAAAATAAAAATTACTTCGGTGTTCAAAATTTGGGCCAACTTCTTTGCCTTTTTAAACCATTTAATTTTTTTTCAATAGTTCAAATGGACAGTCTACATGCTCACAAGGTGTCAATAGATTGGCACATTCAACTATTCCCAAAGTTTTTAAAAATAGTAAAAAACGGATACGGGGTTTGGGATAAGGGGTTTAGCGTGTAACGAAAATGGAGCCCTTGGTGTCCAAAAATGTGGAAGTGCCTGAATCGATCTAATCTTTCTGTGATTGGACTGTTCATTCCTTTTTGAGCGGTGTCCCCCCTCCACTACGCAGATGTGTCCCCTGGGTATGTAACTCTGACATTTTCATCAAACCAGCTCAGTGCCCTGTAGTGTCCGCCCTGAGACTGGAAGGTCGGGGGTTCGATCCTCGACCCGGGTCATTGTGAACGCCGTGAGTGAGATTATTATGTAAACTAGGCAGAAATGTGTGAATCTGTCTGTCTGTGCTCACACCCCACATTTTGATATACCCAAATATGGTGTATATGGAAGTGAACAGCTGGTACCAAAAGTTTTTTTTGAAAGTGAAATACCCCTTTAACCACTCACCATGATCCCAAGTGCCCCAATTCCACAGACAGACAGACGGCCTGATATCTTCCCACACATGCACCGTGGCGGCGCGGCAGTGATCAGAATGCTGCCGTCTCTCGCTAACGTCCGTATCGCGTCCCAGCTAGCTATCAGCGCCATGCACCTGGTGTCACGTCACCTTGTCTGGTATTCCTAACTGCTGTCCATTACACACTGTGCTGTATCTGAAAGCACCAACTCATTCCTTATCTGCCCTGTTTACACACCCTACTTTTTTTGGTTCCAGCCTGATACTTATAATACGCATGCATCTGGTGGGGTCATGTCACTGAAAATCATAGCCGGGGTTAAAAGCGTTTTTTTTTTTTTTTTTTTTTTTTTTTTTTTACTAATGTAATGTAGAAAATGTTACAAGTACAAGAAAAAAAAAAATATATTAACCAGGGCTTGACACTAACACTTGCCCGCTTGCCCGGGGCAAGTAAAAAAAAATGGTGGGGCAAGTGAAGACTGCTACCTGGTTGCCCGATTGGGCAAGACCTCTGTGTCTTTCCCTGCTTTCTAGCTATCCACAATTCCAGGCTGGATTTGGGAAACAAAACAGGCAAATTAACATACACATCAAAATGACCATTAATCTTCTACATTCTCTAGTTGTGTAGACCTGGGCTAATTAAGATGATTTTAACTCTTGAGAGTGTAAAAATGAAACCAAATGGACCCGCAAGGGTCCATTTGGGTCCAAGGGTCCATTTTTACTTTCTCAAGAGTTACATCTGGTCAACCAACTTAACTAGGGACCACCTGGAACCCTCTCAGGGACCACTGGAGGTCCCTGGACCTCCTGTTGAAAACCCCTGGTTTAAAGCACCCAAGTAGGAAGTAAACTTAAATGCAAAATTTACAATATATTTTTGGGGGGCAAGTGACCATGACCTGAGGGCAAGTAGAACCTGACTTGCACTTGCCCGATGGGCAAGTGCCTCGGAGACCTTAGTGTCAACCCCTGTTAACAGTCAGCTATATTAACATATACTGTAGGCTACACAAAGTGTGGAGGCAACGGTATATATACTGTATAAAAAATGTTGAATGCAGAATCCAAATGTAAGTGCGATGAAGTCCGAACGTAGCTCCTACTGCGTCACCCAGGCCATTATCACGATTATCACGATTACTGGTATAAAAATATACTTCAAGTGCCAAAAGTTGAAACTACTAATTACAGAATTAAAGGGCAACTTTTTTTTGTCAGCCAAGGTTCATGTTTTAGGTTAATTAATTGTTTTAGATTCCTTGCTTTATTTAGTGAGGGATTAGGGATTAGGGATTAGGGATTAGGGATTTTAGCTATGGAAGAGGACATTCAAACATTGTCCTAAACCAGGAGTTTTTCAACCTTTTTGACTCCAGGGACCACCATTTATTCAGCATTTGAGCCATGGACCACCATTTCATTACATTTTCACACCAAAGACCTAAAATTAAAGAATTATTTTGATTTTGTCCACAATTCCAGGCTGTATATTTTGCCAACAAAACAGTGTAAACTTCTTAATTAAGTGGTGCTAATTCAGATGAATATTTTAACTCTTGAGAGTGTAAAAATAAAACCAAATGGACCCGCAAGGGTCCATTTGGTTTTTCAAGAGTTACATCTGGTTAACCAACTTTCCATCATTTAGCCTGGGGACCACCTGGAACCTTCTCAAGTATCACTGGTGGACCCCGGACCACCTCTTGAAAACCCCTGTCCTAAACACATATTTGTTTACTAAAGTGATTTCTTTTTTTTATTATTATTATCGACTACAGTCCAAATAAAGCCCAGGAAATGTCCACCTACTGAATGTGAAGGAGTCAGCACACACCACACTGTACACTCAGAGGCTCAATATGGTAGTTTGTCACATTCAGTAGATTATTTCTAGCCATGATTACGATAGTCTCAAACTTTTATTTTGTGCCATTTTAAAATGTAAACATTTTTCAAACACTCAACACCGAGTATTTTTCAAATATGTATTTAAACAGTAGATATGGTAGAACCTCTGATCTAAATCCTTTTTAGGGTTTTTTTGACAACTCTATGTTGCTATTTCTATCTAAAATGGATGCACTCCCAATGTTCGGAATTAGGCGATGTTATGGCACTCGGTTTCCGACCGACCAGACAAAGGACCAGATTTCCCCAATTAAAACTCTTTGGCTTGGTTACGTTTAGTTCTATTCAGTAAATACAAGAGCGTGTCTTTTAGTAGGTTTATTAATTCATATAAAATACAAACAATAACAAACAAACAAACAAACACATTCAAACAGATCACTTGAACTCTTACACAAGAATAGGTGGGTAGGGTTAAGGTTTCCCTGCTCTGACTCTGTCCTATTTTGGGTAAAAGCACTCTATTACTCTTGATTACTTTGGTTTGATAACACTACTTTTAGTTACACCACTAGTTATTCTACACTAGCAGTAAGTAGGTTATTAGCTAGGATTATATGCTGCCAGCTAGTTAGTAATTAGTTTCTTATAATGCCAAATGATCAGCTTAGGTTGTCTTTAATGCCAACTAGTTAGTTAGGTTTAGGTTATAATGCCAATCATTAGTGGTGGTTTCTATAATGCCAATTAGTTAGCCAAATATTAGCCAAATAATTAGGTTTTAATACTTTTGTTAGTTTAGGAGAAAAAAGGGAAAAACAGAATAACATCTATTATTACCATAATACACAACAGATATTATATTTATATGATAATATAAGTGTTGGATGGTTTATATTTACCAGTGGCATCTGGCCGATGTCTTTACGTTGCTTTTCTTATAGTTCTTTTGTTACATGGTCTTTCTTGGCGTTGGGTTACATCTTGCCAGCTTGGTGTGTGGATCTTGACTGACCAGAGCTATTACACCCTGGACTTCTTGAGTAATTTGGAACCTCCTTCTCTGCATTGATTTGCTATTTCACCCAGGAAATGGGTGGACCCCAGGAAGTGGGTAGAGAGAGCCATGTGCTCTTAACTGAGCTGGTTAGTCTCTTATCTGATTCCCAAATCTCTGGCAAGAGTAGGGAGTTGTTTATTGCCCCTAGAGGAATGTGTGCCACAGCACTTTAGTTTTGCACCCTAATCAGGGCTGTACCTCAATGTTAGAGAAAGGCAGATTATTAGTTCAATACTACAGCATGCAATTTCTATTATTGGATTATTAATTTTCATATAACAATCGCCGATCTCAGATTGAGCTCGACACCCATGCAGTTTAAACAGGTTAATATCTCACCTGTGATGGAAGCTGAGGTTCCACTGTCCATCCTGTCTACAGCTGTTGGTTGACCTGGAAAACATTAACACACATCTGATGTTATTATATTTTTTGTAATTGCAGTTATATCACACAATTGGATTACAGTCCAGCAGTAATCATTATAAGGGTTCCATGGGAGTCCATGTTAGGTGTGTGTGTGTGTGTGTGTGTGCGCGCGTGTGCGCGTGCGCGCATGCGTGTGTGCACGTTTGAATGTGCGTGTGCATGTTTGTGTGCACGCATGTGTGTGATTTGTGTGTGAGAGAGAGATTATAGCATATAACTTGAGATGTCTGGACCTCAAACTGGCTGTACGTGATAAACACCTTGTGGCCTTGTACAACCACGAGGCCATGAGTGCTATGAGTGTGAGGTCAGTTGGATCAGTGAACCTTCAAAAAGGCACAGATGTATTACCCTGGTCATTCCCTCAATATGACCTCAGAAATGAGACCCTGGTTCTAGCTTTGGTTAGACATAGTGTTGTAGTCAAGATCACTTAATCAACATCAAGGCAAGACCTATAGCAGGGGTGGCCAACCAGTCAGAGACTAAGAGCCACTTTTTTACCGTGTTGCTGCAAAGAGCCACATCATACAGAACATCACCCCGTCCCTTCCTCTCTCTCTCTCTCTCTCACACACACACACACACACACACACACACACACACACACACACACACACACACACACACACACACACACACACACACACACACACACACACACACACACACACACACACACACACACACACACACACACACACACACACACACACACACACAGACCTCTGCTCAGCCAGATTCATTGTAAACATCACACACCAACATGATAATGACTCGTAGCCCACACAACCCGACTTCGGATAACCGGTTTAAAATGGATGGATTATGTAGTTGCTTTCAATAATTGACATCGGGTGCACTGTCTCACACACAAACCTTCAGTTCAACCAGTTCTACAAACAAAAATATAACATTGTGAGCTCACACACAAAATCGATTTTATAATCATAATATAGGGAATGAATGGCTGTGCCAGGCCCAGCAATTTTGACACTTGTCATGTGAAAGGCCCTTAAGAGCCGCATGAAACCAGCCAAAGAGCCACATGTGGCTCAAGAGCCACAGGTTGGCCAGGCAGGGGGACAGGGGGACGCGGGGGGACGGCGTCCCCCCCACTTCTCACATCTAGAATATTTTGGGGGCAAAAGTAGGCCTATGTTTTTTGTCTTGTCATTTACTTTCATGGAATTTGGATACAATTAGGTATTGTAAACAGTGTTTCTCAATATGCTATACTTGTTTTAATAGCGTGTCTGTGTGTGTTGCGCAGGTGCACGTAAATGCGCATGCAAATGCAAGTGTGCATGCACGTGTCTTAAAGGGGAATTCCACTCATTTTCAATATTTTACTATGTCATTAATATACCTTAGAGATGTTGTGTGGGCATGGCAAACAGTTAATGAGTTTCCTTTTTTCTGAGAGTGTACAAATGGAACCAAATGGACCCGCTAGGGTCCATTTGGTTCACATTTGTGAACCAAATGGTCACTGGTGGAAACCAAACAAGACTTGGAGGGTCAAAATCGAGACAAGAGTAGCACCGGGTCGAGAACAAGAGACCAAGACCTAGAGAGGTCGTGGCCAAGACAGAGACATAGATCAATGCGAGGCAAGACCACGTCTCGATCAAGAGATTATTTTTGTGCTCCAGCCATGCCTAATTTCTCTCTGTAGTTGTGGACTGCTAGCGATATGCACGTCATCTATCCAGCGCTCCGCAAGACATTTGCTCATTTGAGATCGTGACAAGAACAAGACAAATTGAAGGCGAGACCAAGATAAGACCACGAGGCAATGAAGTGCGAGAGCGGTGAGACCGAGACAAGACGATTTGTGGGCGAGGCAAAAAAGTTCTCGAGGCAGATCTCGAGGTGAGACAATGTCTCGAGAACTACAACACAGTTAGACATACCATTGGCCAGACTTGCATTTGGGGTTGTGATAGGGTTATGGTTAGGTGCTGGTCCATGGGAGGGCTGGTCCATGGGAGGTAGGGTGAGGGTTTGAGATAGGTGCTAGTGGTCTACCAGTGGTCCCTAAGTGAGTTCAAGGTTGTCCCTGTGCAGCTGAAAGGTTCGTTTGGTGTCATTTTATGGCTCTTCAGAAATGCAGAGGTTTAAATTATTGTGTAACGTCTGGCATGCACTTAATTTAATTTAGTTTAATGTCAGTCCACACGTTTAGAGAGGGTGTCCAACATTTGCCTGTTATCACACCAAGCGTGGGATTGTGGACGAAAATGTCATATTGAACATATTCATTAGCTCTGGGTCTTTGAGAGGCTACAGTAAATCTCATCAAATGGTGGTCCGTGGCTCAAAAGGAATACATAATGGTCCCTGATAAAAAAAAAGGTTTAAAACTACTGGAACTGGACAGTTATTTAAAACAAATTCAAATCATATCATTATTTAATTACATGGATTAAATACATTTGAATGTGGTTCTTAATTGAAGACGAAATGCTGCATCCAATAGCCTGTGGTTTTAAAGGTGAAAAGATGTGATTTAATTTATTTTTATAGGTTATTTTAAAGGTGTGTGTGTGTGTATGACTAGGGGACATTGAGTTGCGACCGATAAAAAGGCACTCTAAAATATATTAACAGTCAGCTATATTAACGTATAGGCTACACAAAGTGTGGAGGCGACGGTATATACTGTATAAAAATGTTGCCACATCTGCAGAATCCAAATGTAAGTGCGATGAAGTCCGGACGTAGCTCCTACTGCGTCACCAGAGCCATTATCACCGCTATTATGTTTTTAAATATATATATATATATATATATATACACGATAGGAATTTCTTTTTGTGTTATTATTATTATGATGGCTGAGAGGCAGAGAAATGCCATTTGTGGAGCGATGCTGAAGGTTATAGAAATGAACAGTGATGTGAGGAGTGCTGGAACGATTAGATCACTGCCCTTCGGATACAGGCCAATGTCACACATGAGGGGGCAGAATTTCCATCAGCGACTGCACTTCTTTTTTCCCTCTCCTTTCCTGATGGTTCTCTTTCCTCCTCTTCCCTCCGTATACTCAATCAGAAACATTACGGCGTTATCGTCGCCGTCGGCCAGAAACCTCCTATCTTGTAAATTAGCGCCCTGCTGTGGTGGTCATATGACATTGCAGTTAGAAGGAAAAACAAAGGTGATCCTTTGAATGTGAAAAGTTAAGTATGTTTTCTTTTTGGTTTAAAGGTATTACGGCAACTTTAGTGTGCAAACACTGTGTTTGTATATCAATCAACTTTATTGCTCAGACTCAGGGTCCAGTAAAAACAACAGACAACATACAGAGACAACTATACAACAGAAAACATCCCTCCTCCATCAAAACATCACTTATACAGTAAACAGTCATACCAGTGCTTCCAAAAAGCAGACTGATACCTCGTAGTACTTAAGCTGGGGTTACATAACAATAAAATCACAGAGTTCTGGGACTCATTTAGGCGACACATGAACTTGTACATTAGGTTTCTTAGTAATGCTTGAAGCGTACACACTCCAACACTACAGAATAACTCACAAGCACTGCACCACCTTGGCTTTTTCAACAAAATGCACATGCATCATTATAAGCTACCTGCAGTTTATACATGCTTGCTTTCTTATACCTGAACCACAAGGGGGCGGTATATAGGGGTGTGTATATGTCCCACACATGCACTAGCACCACCTTGCCATGCACACAATGTCAATTATTGATTATTATTGAAATAAGCATCTGCAGGGCAAAGCGGGTGTCTGTCTGCAGGAAAGAAAGCAAAATGAAATGAAATGAAAGCAAAAAAGAAAAAAAATAGTTAGTTACATATAGCTACAGTATATGTGCATTTGGATTTTTGGCTAAAAAGGTTGCCTGTAATAGAGCTTGTGACTGCATAATAAATCGCGTGATTCCGATTCGAATGTGAAATCAGGGTAAAAAAAAACTCAACCGTGTGATCGGGACATAACTAGAATCAATGTCATATCCATAGCCTGATATTGCACTGGATATTGTGTCCTATAATATCGGATCGGGGGAATGATTGGAACTCTGGCTCATTAACAGGAAAGGCAAAATCCACTAGTGTCCAATGACGTGCTTATGTTTAGGCTTAGAGATAGGGTTCCGATCTGTAAACTAGTCGTGACCATGTTGCAACTATAACTTGCTCACTAGTTGCAACTATAACTTGCTCACTCACTAGTTGCAACTATACCTTGCTCACTAGTTGCAACTATAACTTGCTCACTCACTAGTTGCAAGTGCACGCAACAACTGTAGTTGTGACCGCGACCAGCAAGAAAGTAGTCGCAACCAGGTTGTTAGACAGATTTCACCGTCTCTCTTTACTGAACACAGGAACTTTTTTCTTTTTAATTTAAAAGTCAGGGTTCTGGATATACAAGGTTTTTCCTCCCGACGGCGACAAAATTGTGCCTCTTTTGTGTGCATTTACCATAAAGTCTGGGAGATGGACTTCCCACTTCCCAGCCCTCGATGCAACAACGGAGTGGGCGGGAGAGAGAGAGCGAGAGAGAGAGAGAGGGGACAGAGAGGAGAGAGGGCAGAGGAATCTCATTAAAATGATGGAAAACAGAGAGGAACGGCGGAATCATATTAGCAATACTAACAGAAATGGGGCTAAACGCGAAACGCAATCCAATATGTCCAAAGTCATAAGTGGAAATAATAATAACACTACTACGGGGCCGGGCCGGGGCATAAAGAGATTAAATTCATTCCGACGGAGCGTGCGGCGGCATAAATGCTAATGTTTACCGATTAAACTGTCGCTTCCATTAGAAAAGCATTAGCGACTCCATTACAATGATTAACTTAAAACCGACTCAGCGCCTCACTGCACCCGGCAGTAGATACTCTCTCTCTCTCTCTCTGCTCTTATATAAACCATTCTGTGCTGGATCGTTTTTTCAAAAATAGCAGGTCTACAAGCTCATATAGTGCACCACGCAGTGGCGAAGAACACGAAAAAGATGGAACAAATCTTGTCATGAAATACAGCATGTTGAGCACCACTGACATAGAAACAGTTTTTTTTCCCCCAGAAAAACAGAAAATCTAGTTTCAGAAACTAGAATTTAGTGTCAGAAATTAGAATCTAGCGTCAGAAACTAGAATCTAGCATCAGAAACAAGAATCTAGTGTCAGAAACAACAATTTAGTCTCAGAAACTACAATCTCATTCTAGAAACTAGAATTTTGTGTCAGAAACTAGAATAAAGTGTAAGAAACTAGGAAAAAAGTCCAAGAAACTAGAATCTAGCATCAGAAACTAGAATCTAGTGTCAGGATCTACAATCTAGTGTCAGGACCTAAAATCTAATGTCAAAAACTACAATCTTGTTTCAGAAACTAAAATCTAGTGTCAGAAACTACAATCTAGTGTCAGAAACTACAATCTAGTGTCAGAAACTACAATCTCGTTTCAGAAACTAAAATCTAGTGTCAGAAACTACAATCTAGTGTCAGAAACTAAAATCTAGTGTCAGAAACTACAATCTAGTGTCAGAAACTACAATCTCATTTCAGAAACTGGAATTTTCTGTCAGATACTAGAATCTAGTGTCATGACAAAATGGGATAAGGACGCACGGCCGATTACCTATAACCATGTTCTACATGTGATCTTATTGAATAAACGGAGCGCCCTGATCGATGACAGTGTACTGTATGGGATTGATTGGCCAGGTCTGTAGGGGGAAAAAAAAAACAACAACGGACGGTGGAGTGGAAGTGTAACTGTCAATACGCTATGATTACCAGCAAACGAGCCAATTCATTTGGCCAGGGGAGATTGTTCCCAGTGGACTCAGGGAGGATCGCTTCTTCTAACCGAGACACAGCGCAGACACAGCGGTGGGTGTTGGCTTGTTGTGGGAGAAAACCACTAGACTAGGGCCTCTGTTCACAGTCTGAAAACACACCCAGGGCTTGACACTGACACTTGCTCGCTTGCCCGGGGCAAGTAAAAATTGGTGGGGCAAGTGAAGACTGCTACCTGGTTGCCCGATCGGGCAAGTGTGCAACTTAGTGCACAATAACACACAACACAAGATAAATTTGTCTTGAAGGTGGTCATTGCGACCTGGGCTAATTAAGATGATGAATTTTAACTCTTGAGAGTGTAAAAATGAAACCAAATGGACCCGCAAGGGTCCATTTGGTTTCATTTTTACGTTCTCAAGAGTGACATCTGGTTAACCAACTTAGCTGGGGACCACCTGGAACCCTCTCAGGGACCACTGTTGAAAACCCCTGGTTTAAAGCACCCAAGTAGGAAGTAAACTTAAATGCAAAATTTACAATATATTTTTGGGGGCAAGTGACCATGACCTGAGGGCAAGTAGAACCTGACTTGCACTTGCCCGATGGGCAAGTGCCTCGGAGACCTTAGTGTCAACCCCTGACCCTCAGCCCATAGCACTTGCAGTACCATGCCGAGATAGTTTAGAAGAGGGTAGAGATGTACCACAGTTTAGAGTAACCCTAACCCTAGCACCTCAATCGTTACTGTAGATAGCAGTGACTTACAGTATATAGGATGTCTATTGCCATGTTTAGTGCTTACATTATCAATTGTAAAGTCTGCTTAAATTGTAAACTGTAATTTCAACTAGTCTGTATGCACATGACGTATAGCAATGCTTCTACTCAATGTAAATCGCTCTGGATTAAGTGTTTCTGCTAAATGCCTAAATTGTAAACTGATTGTTTTCATCACATGCTAAAGTATCTCCGAAACCAAATGTATGATCATAGGATGCTATCGTGATTTGTGCCATTTCCAAATAATCTGAAAAAATAAAACCAACAAAAATACCATGATGGCATATATCGCTCGTATCAATATTCTACTCAAATGATAATTTTAGACTGGAGGATACTGTCTGTAATTTCGGATACCGCTCAGCTATAAGTATAAAAATCAGATCTGAAAACATGCAGTATACAAAAGAAAAATCTGAATTGGACCAGGGCCTGAAAACAAGGTGGTCGGAAAACATCCTGACTCACAAAACGTGTCAAGTTGACACGTGTTTTGTAAGTTTGGAGAACAGCGATTCTCTCTCTCTCTCTGAATGTTTGCCCTTCATGAATCATGAATAAGGACAGCGTAGGATTCATCTGGTTGTGTTCATAACTTCAGACTCTAGAGAAGAAAAGAAAATGATCCCCCCCCCACAGGGGCGGATCCAAGCATGGAGCATGGGGGGGTGATGCCCCCCTAAATGCCCAGACTGCCCCACCAGCCACCAAATATGATGGCATGCAAAACAACCCACATTTCAAAGATATTTCAGATGAAAGTGCTTATGTTTAAAATGATTTGAAACACTACTACTGCTACTAAATAACTACAGCTGTGGCACCACTAAACCAACAGCATTTCATCATTGAAAACAGAAAACTCTCTGAGTCAGACCGTTAGCTTTATACATGCTGCGTGTCTGTTGCAACTTCAACAACAACTGATGTTATTATTGATGCTTTACTTGCCTAATAAAAGTCCTGTAACTGAAAATGGCATGGGTGTAGCTTCATCAGCTTCATGAAGCCGCCCCCATGCCATTTTCTCCTGCCCCCCCCCCCCCCCCCCCCCCCCCCCAATCGGGAAATGTTACATCCGCCCCTGCCCCCCCGGTCTGACCCATCCAATCTAACTCCAAGTGACTCAGAGTATTGAAACAGGACAGGTGAGAAGCTACAGTATATTCCACCCACCACATACATACAGTACCACGGTATAATTCCAGCCTTGGACACATTGTGAATGTCCCAGCTAGCAGGAGGCCTTGAGCCGTACGAGTTTAAAAACACCATGGTTTTTCAAAATGCATGATGCAACAATTTGTGGAAGTTACTTTGAACCGACCTGTGTGAGAGAGACTCCACAGTCCACAGAATCATTAGAATCATGCTGTAGGATGGAGACTTTATTTGTCTAAAACAGGAGTTTAACGTTTCTTTCATACCAGGGCCCACCATTTATCCAGCAAATGAGCCACAGACCCACAGACCCCAAAACTAAAGATTTCTTTTGCTTCTGTCCATGACCATTAATCTTCCAGTTGTGTAGATTTGGACTAATTCGCATGATGGATATTTTAACTCTTGAGAGTGTAAAAATGAAACCAAATGGACCCGCCAGGGTTCATTTGGTTAAAACAACTTAGCTGGGGGCCACCTGGAACCCTCTCAAAGCCTACTGGTGGTCCCCGGACCACCAGTTGAAAACCCCTGGTCTAAAACAGGAGTTTCACGTTTTTTTCATACCAGGGCCCACCGTTTGATGTTGAGTTTAGTCTCTCGGAACCAAAACTAAGGACTGTCCTGTTTACCGCTCTTTTAAGCCAATCACAATCTAGTATTTTTGAACATGCGACTTGAAAAACTGGTAAAACCATAAGGATCTTCAAGTTTGTGTCTACAATGTAAGAAGAGATAAACTGGAAAAACAAGGATATCACGCTCTTGAGAGTGTAAAATAAAACAAAACGGACCAATTGTTGCACCATTTACTTTTGTACAGTAGTAATTGTTTTTGTGTACCTCCCTGAAAGCTGAAAGCCTTTGAGTCAAAAGGCCCAATCGCAATACACCGCTTTAGTGGCATCATGAAATCATCCCCTCCAGTAACCAGAGCGTAAAACACAATAAAATACAGATATTAGTATAGAACTGTATAGATAGTGAGGAGCAGGGATTGACACAGCATTTCTCTGAGACATTTCATGGCCTGAAGGTTCCATTGACCTGATGGATGCTACCTGGATCAATCAAACTTTCATATACTGTACCACTGCAGGAGATGAGCTGTGTGTGTGTGTGTGTGTGTGTGTGTGTGTGTGTGTGTGTGTGTGTGTGTGTGTGTGTGTGTGTGTGTGTGTGTGTGTGTGTGTGTGTGTGTGTGTGTGTGCGCGCATGCTGCGTGTCTGTTGCAACTTCAACAACAACTGATGTTATTATTGATGCTTTACTTGAGTAATAAAAGTCCTGTAACTAAAAATGGTATGGGTGCAACTTCATCGCCCATGGTGCGAAGCGACACAGGCGATGAAGCCGCCCCATACCATTTTCTCCTGCACCCCCCCCCCCCCAAATTGGGAAATGTTACATCCGCCCCAGGCTGTGTGTGTGTGTGTGTGTGTGTGTGTGTGTGTGTGTGTGTGTGTGTGTGTGTGTGTGTGTACTGTGTGTGTGTGTGTGTGTACTGTGTGTGTGTGTGTGTGTGTGTGTGTGTGTACTGTGTGTGCGTGTGTGTGTGTGTGTGTGTGTGTGTGTGTGTGTGTGTGTGTGTGTGTGTGTGTGTGTGTGTGTGTGTGTGTGTGTGTGAGAGAGAGAGGGGCGCAACAAAGTGAGTGACAAGCCAGGGAGTTGAGCAAGTAGGTGGGCCTGCAGTACATTAACATTTGACTGTCAGTATGTATACTGTATACACTGCTATATATAGCTGCTATATCGATGCATTGCTAACATTCTCCCCTTCTTAGTGTTGATTTTACCTCAATCATTTGCCGTTTCTGATTTAACTAGTGTGTCCAATCAGTTTTTCAGATTTGCTCTAGTTGTACTTGAATTGTGCTGTAATTCTCTTCTCCAAGCTGTTATCAGTTTTGTTGCAGTGTGTGACTCACTCTCATCTCTGTTAATAAAACAAATCAATTATCTTTTCATTCAAACCCAGTGTCTCAACACTGCTTCCAAAGTCATCAACACGACATCCTGGAATACATGTTGTCTCAGTAAGACAGAACTTACCTATCCACAACTTAAGGACGTGCAGTGCACCAAAAAAAAAAAGTGGGAATCCAAGAAATAGCCTCTATGCATGGCATGCATCAGAATCACTGGGCTCAGTGCTAAATCCTAATACATCTAAAACCACATGTTACTCGCATAACAACAGCCAGGAAAAGTATTCTAAATCTTGTAATGTCATTATCAAATGTCATTTTAATCAGGGGTTTTCAACAGTCGATGGTCCTTGAGAGAAATCCAGGTGGTCCCCAGGCTAAATGATGGCAGGTTGGTTAACCAGATGCAACTCTTTGAGAGCGTAAACATGAAACCAAATGGACCCTTGCGGGTCCATTTGGTTTCATGTTTACACTCTCAATAGTTAAAATATTCACCATCTGAATTAACCACAACTAGAGAATGTAGAATATTAATGGTCAGTTTGACCTGTGTGTTTGCCTGTTTTGTTCCCCAAATCCAGCCAGGAATTGTTGGACAAAAGCAAAAGAAATCTTTAGTTCTGGGGTCTGTGG
This sequence comes from Benthosema pterotum, assembly GCA_039105355.1. Classification (NCBI taxonomy): domain Eukaryota; kingdom Metazoa; phylum Chordata; class Actinopteri; order Myctophiformes; family Myctophidae; genus Benthosema; species Benthosema pterotum. Next base: position 38,766,194 of record CM076986.1, on the reverse strand, counting down.
GGCTAAAATGTCATCAAATATTGGTCCATGGCTCAATTTCTGAATAAAGAGTAGACTCTGGTATGGAGAAAAAGATTGAAAAGCACTGCTATAATGATCACTGGTGATTTAGACGTGCTGGCACAGCAGCAGATCTACAAGCTCACAACAAGGTGTTTCACAGTGGTTGTAAAACATCGGTGCATCATGACTCTACACACCCAGAGCAGCGCGCTGATGCAGTCGTGCATGTATGTGTAGCAAATACAGGACGTAACATATCATATTCCTTTCATATTCATGTATTGTAAAATCAATATGAAAGATTGAATATGAAAATATTACAATATAATTTAATTATATTGTTCACGTCACTGTTAATGTAACATGAGTTCTTGGACAGACCACATTAAATATATCAAAACCGTATTATACTGTAAGGGATGATACAGAGGACATAACCACTTCTTGATTAAATCATCAGTTTATTAAACAAAATGGATATACATGGATAGAATGAAATGGTTAAGTGGAAATCATCATTTTGAAATAAAAGAGGTAACAATAAAATAAAGTAAAAGTGATGGTATTATTCCTACTGGGTAAAGGCTAAGGTGTTAGTAGCATAAAGTATACTTCAGGATATAGTGTAGAGTGCAAATAAAATAAATGAAAATAAAACAAGAATAATAACTGAAGAATAACTTCAAGATGTAATTGCGGGGCATGAGTGGAGTAAGTCACCAATAGGCTCAGTGGCTAATGGGTAGAGGGCAGCTATAGAGCTATGCACACAGTCGCACCATGTCTGCCATTTGCAGAACCACACATTCATACCGGGGTTGTCATCATTTACATGTTCAGTTTCATACGACCTGTCCGGGGCTCTGGGTTGGACACGCGGACTGTAGGCTGCAGCTCACCCCTCAGGGATGAGCCAGTCTTTGGAGGCCGCTGTGTCAGTCAGAGGAAGTGGCTGTCCCATAGAGGAGAGCAGGATGGCCGGAGCTGGTCGTCTGTAGTAGAACGTGGCGATGATGGCGCTGACAGGTTGGTAGCGTGGTGGTCTGCGAAGAGGGTGGCAGTACACTGGCAGTGCTGCTGGTGGTATCTAGGCTGGCATCTCACAGAGGTTGTAGAACGGTTCGGCTGGTGCGGCTCAGAGTGTCAGTGTCACGGTGTGATACAGACAGGGCGTTGGTCTATGGCGCAGGTTGATCCAGCATGGACTGGCAGGCCGCATGGCAGTGTCGGTGGGCGGCAGCGCCACCGTGGAAGACCCGGGGCCTAGCAGGCGTTCCCCTGCTGGCCCTGGTAGCTGTCTCATGTGAGTGAAGTGTTCAGAATCAGTCGTTGCCAGAGAAGAGAAAGAAGGACCATAGTTCCTGGGTTTTGTCCTGAGATGAGGGGGGTTGGGACATCACCCCCCCTTGCTCCTCAGAATGGGGTGTGTCCCACCCACTTCAAGTGGAACTGCTCTCTCTCTCTCTTGTTAATATTGGTCCATAAAGTCCCTTTTAAATACAATATCATGTAGGATATTGTAACGTCATATTTGACTGCCAAAACTAAATCAGTATGGGATTTCACACATTATGATACCAAACAGTACAACTAAGGTAAGTATAAGATATAAGGGCTATAATTAATTAAATCAAACATCACAATAATTCGACACAGCATGCATATATACGCTACTAAATAAAACTACTGAAATATAGGATAGTTTGTGGTTCGGAGGCCGATTGTAATTTAGTCAATTGTTCTAGTAGGTTTGGAGTTTATTCCAAGTTAGTTTCCAATGATGAGTCTGTGTCAAAAGAAGAAAGAATTGGTGTCATGATTGTCATCAAAGGGTTCAGTTCCTGTGAAACTTGTCCTTATCTCTCAGTTCTGCTGATTGAATGGTTGGTCTGGTGAACAAGGGAGGTCACCATCCGGGCATGGGTCAGAGGGCAGGAAGAGGAGGTCTGTTTCTCCTTCCACCTAACACTCTTCCAGCCAGGCCATTAAACAATCACCAATTTATGTCCTTATTGCGATATTCTGTGTTGCTGGTGTCCGCCCACACGCTACATATCCCCCCCTGCGCCATAGAGAATGGGAAGATGATGTCATCAGGTTTTCATTCTCTAGGGGGCAAAGGAAAACAGCCAGGTCCAAAAATTGTGACTCTTGTGCCCCATGCCTTCGTGAGGGCATCAGCAGTGAACAGCAGGAAGCAGGAACCGTGCACGGACTTTCGAAGTCTCTGTGTCTCTGTGGAATGGTATGAAACCATCGCATGTAAATCATGACACACCCCACATGCACACGTTCAAAACCCACACACTCCAGGCAAAAGTATTTCTGCCTAAAAGAATGTTCCTGTTCTGTCTTTCTGTCGGGGCAGCTGTATAAGGGGTTGGCATCGCCAGGGGCTAGTGACACACCAAGAAAACATGCATACATCTAAGTTGACAAGGGGGAACTGAGAGAAAAGTTGCAGAGGTCTTTGCTCATCTAATTTTCAGGGCTAATTAATAGGGCGGCCCCCCCTTGACCTAACTAGGTGAAAGGAAAAAAGGAAAAAAGCAAAGAAAAACAGCTTCTCAGTGAGCATTTGGGTTAGTTGGTAATCAATACCTAAACCAATGGAGACAAAAGGAAAAAGGAGAAAGGAAAAAAAAATGAATAAATGCCAATAGATGGATGCTAAGATATGTTTATAATATATTTTGTTTGCTCTAGGTTAATAGCATATTAAATGACTATTGTCAGGGTAGCAAAGGCCTGAACAATTTAAAACAAAAGAAACAAAATATGAATAAAAGTAGATTAATGGGTGCTAACATATGTTTATAAAATATATACTGAATATATTTTGGTTTGTCCTAAATAAGGTAATAGTACATGCATTCACTTGTTACTCTCAGGGTGGCAAAAGCCTAATCAGTGTGGTTTTAGTTCAGGGTATCATGTACAGGAAGCAGTTGAAATGGTCATGGGTCACACTTAATGATTAGTGGTAAACCTTTTCCCTATAATGTTTTTAGGAGTGGAGGATATTTGGTCTAATGATCTTTCTTAATTATGGGGACCAGGATCCATCCATTAATGCCATGAACTAAATACTGGCAGATATTAAAACCCTGTAGCTAAGCAAAGGTATTTTGCATTAATTGCTATTACTCAATTTGGAGAGGAGAAACCAAACATTACACATACAGAATCAATACGTGGAGGCAAGGAATATTTGCTATTAAGCCTAGTAGAAGATATATGTTCTATGCCATTATAGTATTCTCACAACTCACGACCTACAGATTACACTGATGTCATCCTATCAATAATGAGCACTTGTGATGCTGTTCTGACAGAGTTGGCCAGGATTTGGCAATTATAGGGTTGTGATACGGCTTGCGCCCCTCCCCCCCTTTTGTGGTGTTGATGGGTCACCAGTCTGACGCAGTGTTCATCAACGTCAGAAAACAGTGAAGCATTGCTGGTAACCATATAATTGTCAAAACAGCCTCCTGCAAGACAGGTCAGGGCACTAATTAAACAAGGCGGTCTTGCACCGTCACTTGTTGGAACTCACAGGTATAATAGCACAGAAAGGCTCCTCCAAACACAACGCAGAATGGAGCAGTGCACTGGTGTGAACACCAACGTGGAGGCCCTCTAAACTGGAAAGGGTTCATAAATTCCCCCCCACGGCACGTGGAGGGCGAAAATAAAAATCACAAAAACAAGAACCGTCTGATTATATCACGCAAGTATGGCCGGGCATCGGCCATAGGCCTACAACGATCACAGGTGTGACACAACGAGCAAAAAAACGTACTGTTCCGAGCGCAACGAGAGGCGGAAAAAGAGAAACTAAACGCGGCGGGTGGGCACTGTGGGAAACAAAACAACGTCACGGACACGTCCCAAACCGAAAACAGGGCCACGCCTGGGAAAATGAAATGGCGATCTCGCCAAAACGAGCGGGGCGCCGCTCCAAAGCAACAGGAGCGCACAACATAAATGCGGACGCGCGTGGCGCGCACAACAACACGGCACAAGCACAGAGGCGAAAAGCCACTCGAAACGCACAAATTATACCAGAGGACCGAGAGAACAAAAGGCGAGCTAAATGCAAAACCGGCGCGAGCCGAAGCCAATGCTTAAAGTTAATAGTGAGCCCTGACGTCAGTGAGACAGGGGCGGCCAAACGCAAACGCGAGGTCTACTTATTATTACGAGAAACAATAGCGAGACAAATGGCCAAAGGCGCGAGCCCAGAGAACTAATAACCAAGCAGAAAAGTTCCAATGTCCAACGTAGGTATTGGGGCTAGAATAGCAAAGTACACGCAAAGGTGGGGATGTGAAGGGCACCGTTTGAAACGGACACAACACCAACTAGAGCAGAGCGTTTGGAGCGTACCCAAATAGGAGTCAACGTAGGCGGGCGCACGGAGTGCGCGGCCAGCATCAGGCACTTTTAAGCACACTGGGTGAAATGGCGATAAGGACGTGCGTAAAGCACGGGTCCAAACCAGACGAACGCGCCTGGGGCAAAACCAAATCACATGAATCGTTGACGGGCACGCGGAGCACCAGACACAATAGCAACCACCACGTGAAACAAATAACAACTGCCCGGCGAAACGGCGCGTCACAGCCAACCAAGGCCAGACGCACGAATGGGGCACCGTGTGTGTGCGCAAGTAGGACGCCAAACACCAGGACTAAAACAGCCACATAAAGCAACAGAACTATCCAATGTTCACAATGGGAACCCTGCCCAAGGTACGAGTAATAACGAGCAGGACATTAAATCACGCCATACGGAGTGAATAAAACACGCCTCATGTGGCAACAAGGCAACAACCAAGCAACAACTCAAATTTGTCAGTTTAGGCAACACTGCTCGATATTTGAGGCCTGGTTTCTAAGAAGCACATTACTGTGGCAAGAGCGATAATAATAACGCTCTATTGCTGACTTCGAGTTTACTGGAAGTCTCAGCAAGGAACTCAATCTGGTAATAGCAACTATAAGAAACTATGACTCGGACGCACACGAATCAAATGAGCGATGTCGAAACGGGACATAAATAACACTATGACAAGGCGATTATGCACAACAGTGCGGGGCACGTGCGCAGCAATCAGGAGTAAGACAGCAGCGTATCGCAATACAGTACTAAAAGCGCAAGGTCGCGTATATGACCCCCCACTGTCGCAAGCAGCAGAGGATGGAGGGGGAACAGAACGAGCAAAAACAACGACGGGCAGAGCCAACCGAGCAGTGCCACAGCAGGCACAATGGCGGGCACAGCGAGAAAACAACGCACAAAGTGGTGATCTCGCAAACAGAATTAGCTAGGGCAACCGTCTAAACAGCGCAAGCGCCAGCCGCTACGCCAAGGGGCACACGCACCACGCACGGCGGACACACGTGGTATGAATGCAAAAACACACGAGCGCAAAACGCAAACACAACACCCAAGAAGAAGGAGAATATACCTATATATAGATATATGGCGAACGGCCGTAAGCAGAGCAGAGGCCAGACGCGAGTACTAACGAAACAGCAGAGGTGATTTCCAGTGGCTCTCAACGTCAGTATGACGGAGAGCGGCGAATTACGCACACGCGACGCCAGGGGCACAAAGTCCCAAGTACTAACACCAAAGCAGACGCGTTCCAAATATGTTCCTCATCGGGGCTGTGGGGCCAAAACAGCAAAGTACACGCAGTTGTGGGAACAAGAAGCTGGTCTGGACGAAATGGAGATAATTAGACCTGTGCGTAAAGCTCATATCCAAAACCCAAACGAGCGCGTTTGGGATATTTCCAAATAACATTTAACGTTGACCGTGGCACAGAGTGCGCGGCCAACACCAGACACTATTTAAGCGAGTTCACCAACAAAATCGTAACGATCAGCGTGAAACAAAAGCAAAGGGGTGCCCAGCGAGGGCAGCCAGCGGCCCAACGAAATCGATGCTCACTCGGGACACTAAAAACCATGCGCAAGAATAAGACCCGTGTCTGTGCGTGACGCAAACGCAAAAACATGGAATAAAATCAGCCACATAAATAACGGACCTAAAGCGCACTAGCTACCTGCATTAGCTACGAGTCATAACGACGCGACATTAAAACCACAGAGTAGGCCTATGTAAATCATGTCTCATGCTGCAAAAAACAGGACAAACCAGTAGCCTACCAACAACTCACTAACAGAGCACCAATACCCAATTGATATTTTAGGGGCCTAATATTTTTGCGATTACCATCCTCAATTACCGTCAGGCTAGTGTTATGCAGTGAAATAAGTCATTCTTATAATGTAATTACTACTGTACTGTAGTTTGTCCTCCTAACGGTAAACAAATTGAACAGGATAAAAATAGCTGTGTAATTCCGCCCAAGGCTGAATTAATTGGTGATCACGTTTAGTTCACAAAACTGGTTGTCGGAGTGAACTAAAATACTTAATTCAATCTAAAATATTTGTTGTTTATTTTGCTGATTCAGACCGTCGCATTAGGGACCATGCTTTCTGACAGAATTATCTCTCGTATAGTCGTAGGCCTCCTAGGGTTCCGACACGATTACTAACACATAAAGTGGTTTCTAGTAATTCTTCTTCATCAAGTATGAGCGACAGAAACACGTAGGTTACTCAATCAGCTTTCGCAAACATTTAGCAGCACACATATGGGTGATAACTTAATATCTTTAAGACTTATTTACTACCGCAAAACGCGGGTTCAGCTCCCATACACTAACTGTTACTATAACAACCTAGTCGAAATTAATGCGACTTTTGGTAGTCACTGTTGCACAACAAAGGCACGTAGAAACGAGCACGTATTTATATGATAGACTTAAGTATTAAGATGGATCTGCTATTTTTCATACTTCTCACAATTTCTCTTGTTTTATTAGCTGTCACCTGAACCTTTTGCTTCTCCAAAACAAAAGTTTAGCTAGTGTTAAGAGTACAATTTGTGATAACGCAGACAAGGTTTGCTTAATTACTATAAAGATAACTTATTCAGCACATAGGCTTATCACAGCATATGAATGGCTTTTGGCTACTTTTCATGGGGGAAGTAACAACTGCTTGCTTATTTCATTTAATTCAAATACAGTCTCTGAGTTTCGGAGGAACCTCATCACAGAAATCCTACAGATTATCTTAATGTCACTAAAACTTGTTAGGCTATATACCATATGTCTATAACAAAACAAAAATGACAATAACAAAAAGGGATCTATTATTATCATTATTGTTTTATCACTACATAATATATATATAAAAAGTTTTACTTTTTATTTTGTTTCCCTTTGATCTGATTTCCAGTATCAACTTTTACAGTATGTACGGTATTGATATAAGGATCTGCCTCACACGGGGCACCATTATGTAGCAATTACAGGACTGAACATATCATATTCATATTCATATTCATGTTTTGTAAAATCAATATGAAAGATTGAATATGAAAATATTACAATATAATTTAATTATATTGTTCACGTCACTGTTAATGTAACATGAGTTCTTGGACAGACCACATTAAATATATCAAAACCGTATTATACTGTAAGGGATGATACAGAGGACATAACCACTTCTTGATTAAATCATCAGTTTATTAAACAAAATGGATATACATGGATAGAATGAAATGGTTAAGTGGAAATCATCATTTTGAAATAAAAGAGGTAACAATAAAATAAAGTAAAAGTGATGGTATTATTCCTACTGGGTAAAGGCTAAGGTGTTAGTAGCATAAAGTATACTTCAGGATATAGTGTAGAGTGCAAATAAAATAAATGAAAATAAAACAAGAATAATAACTGAAGAATAACTTCAAGATGTAATTGCGGGGCATGAGTGGAGTAAGTCACCAATAGGCTCAGTGGCTAATGGGTAGAGGGCAGCTATAGAGCTATGCACACAGTCGCACCATGTCTGCCATTTGCAGAACCACACATTCATACCGGGGTTGTCATCATTTACATGTTCAGTTTCATACGACCTGTCCGGGGCTCTGGGTTGGACACGCGGACTGTAGGCTGCAGCTCACCCCTCAGGGATGAGCCAGTCTTTGGAGGCCGCTGTGTCAGTCAGAGGAAGTGGCTGTCCCATAGAGGAGAGCAGGATGGCCGGAGCTGGTCGTCTGTAGTAGAACGTGGCGATGATGGCGCTGACAGGTTGGTAGCGTGGTGGTCTGCGAAGAGGGTGGCAGTACACTGGCAGTGCTGCTGGTGGTATCTAGGCTGGCATCTCACAGAGGTTGTAGAACGGTTCGGCTGGTGCGGCTCAGAGTGTCAGTGTCACGGTGTGATACAGACAGGGCGTTGGTCTATGGCGCAGGTTGATCCAGCATGGACTGGCAGGCCGCATGGCAGTGTCGGTGGGCGGCAGCGCCACCGTGGAAGACCCGGGGCCTAGCAGGCGTTCCCCTGCTGGCCCTGGTAGCTGTCTCATGTGAGTGAAGTGTTCAGAATCAGTCGTTGCCAGAGAAGAGAAAGAAGGACCATAGTTCCTGGGTTTTGTCCTGAGATGAGGGGGGTTGGGACATCACCCCCCCTTGCTCCTCAGAATGGGGTGTGTCCCACCCACTTCAAGTGGAACTGCTCTCTCTCTCTCTTGTTAATATTGGTCCATAAAGTCCCTTTTAAATACAATATCATGTAGGATATTGTAACGTCATATTTGACTGCCAAAACTAAATCAGTATGGGATTTCACACATTATGATACCAAACAGTACAACTAAGGTAAGTATAAGATATAAGGGCTATAATTAATTAAATCAAACATCACAATAATTCGACACAGCATGCATATATACGCTACTAAATAAAACTACTGAAATATAGGATAGTTTGTGGTTCGGAGGCCGATTGTAATTTAGTCAATTGTTCTAGTAGGTTTGGAGTTTATTCCAAGTTAGTTTCCAATGATGAGTCTGTGTCAAAAGAAGAAAGAATTGGTGTCATGATTGTCATCAAAGGGTTCAGTTCCTGTGAAACTTGTCCTTATCTCTCAGTTCTGCTGATTGAATGGTTGGTCTGGTGAACAAGGGAGGTCACCATCCGGGCATGGGTCAGAGGGCAGGAAGAGGAGGTCTGTTTCTCCTTCCACCTAACACTCTTCCAGCCAGGCCATTAAACAATCACCAATTTATGTCCTTATTGCGATATTCTGTGTTGCTGGTGTCCGCCCACACGCTACACATGCATAAATCATGCTGCAGCAGCGGCTGCTGCCAGGCAGAGACACAGAGACACGGAGCCTCAAAGAGACAACAGGAGTGTCAGGAGGGTTTCAAAGTGCAACGTGAGAGCAGAGAACACACGGCACAAACACAACACAACGTGCAGAGAACTTGGATTCCTCCATTTTAGTCACATGCTAAACCCCCTATCCCAAACCCCTTATCCCTCATTTACAATTATGATCAACTTTTTTTGGAATAGTTCGACATGCCAATCTACTGACACATTGTGAGTTTGTAGACTCGCCATTTTTTGACTATTGAAAAAATGTTTTTTAAATTAGTTTAAAGGTAGGGTACGTGATTTGAAATTCATCGTGTAGTACCAGCCTGGTGCACTAGGGGTGCCCAAGAGTAGCTACACTATGTGAACCTGCTGCTCCATCCTGATTGGAGGAGAATTCACCCTCCACCTGGGGAACTTTTATTAGCTGCTCTGCTAACGTGGGGGAGGGGGAAACTCCATATATGGTCTGCACTCCTTATAATAGAGTATTTTAACAGATTTTTTTGGGGGGTGATATCTGACAAAAGTGAAATCACTTCCCCTACCTTTAAAAAGGCAAAGAGGTTAACGGATAAGAGGTTTAGAGGTGACGAAAATCTAGGCCTTAGAGTACAAACACAGAGTTACAGAGTTACACAAACTCCGCTCACTTCATGGAGCCAGTAAAATAGCGGCTCTTCTGCGTAGACTTCTATTGAGAATAGGGACAACAAATGGAGATAATCAGAGTCTATGGGCTTGCACAGTACATAAACCATGTGACCAGCCTGTTTTCTCGCCCCTCAATGTCACAACTCTTATACTAGATGGATGGTCTGCGATGTAAATCGGTGCTACAAGCTGCCATGTCGTATTGTATGACGCTGAATACTGCTGTCAAAAGGTTAATAATAAAAAGTTTACATTATAAATGTCTTAAAGTCATATACATATTGATAAAAACATCTGCTGCCAGGCAGCGACACAGAGCCTCAAAGAGACAGAGTGTCAGGAGGGTTTCAAAGTGCAACGTGAGAGCAGAGAACACGCGGCACAAACACAACACAACGCTGGAGAACTTGGATTCCTATGGTAATCGCACGGAAGAATGTTATTTCTCTCTCGCTCTCTCTCTCTTCCTAGAAAGGCACCGCGTATGAGCAGGTAATTGAAATAGGATAGGGGGTTTCAACCTTTTTGTTAGCCTCTATTACCTTAATATTTGTTTTAATGAAACAGTTACACAATAGGGGTGAGCTGAAATATAGTTATTGCGATAATATTGTATACTTCCTCCCGCAATAACTGTATATCTTATATTCCTCAGCGAATATCGTGAAGAAAAACATGTTGCAGAGCATCCACAACAGGGATAATTCCAGGAGAAAAAACTGGACTTATAACTAAAATGTTAAATGACTTCTATAGCTGCTTCATTCCCAAAAAACACAAGATAAAAACAAAAAGCCTGGTATGAGAATCAGTTGAGACAAATAAAAGCTAAGATTAATAACTGAGGATATACATTAGTAAGTTCTGATTTTTGTCTTTTAGTTTTTTATTCATTCATTGTTTGTTGTTTTCGTTTTTTACCTACAGTTACAGTATCATGATATATCGTTGATGAATTTCATGCAATATATCAAATATCATGATATATCGCAAATATCGCAATATATCAAATATCGTATATTCATTATCGAAGGCCTAATAATGGATTGCATTTTATAGCGCTTTTCTATGCACTACGTGTATACTCAAAGTGCTTTACAATGGTCCATTCATTCATACATTGGGAGGTGAAGCGGCGAACAGTCAACGCTCAGCGTCCTCACTTCACACACTAGTGGTGGCAACCACTGGAGGCAAGGTGGGGTTCAGTGTCTTGCCCAAGGACACTTCGACATGTAGACAGGAGGAGCCGAGATTCAAACCGCCAATCCTTGGATTATTGGTCGACCTGCTCTACCTCCTGAGCCACAGCCGCCCTGATTGCCACCTATAATCGTATCGAGAGGTACCTCTATCGCCCCAGCCCTATTACACAGCAGCCAATGAAGGTCCCCAGAAAGAGCTCTTGTCATGGACTCAAACCCAGTCCAGTTTCCCTGAAGGGCCCTTGAGGGAAAGGATCACTGGCCCCAGTGGCTTACATGGTCCTCACGCACGCACACACACCAGGGGCGGATATAGGCATGGGCATGGGGGGACAATGCCCCCCTAAATGCCCTGACTATCCCACCAAACAAGATGTCATACAAACAACCCAAATTTCAAATTAAAGTGCTTATAATTAAAATGATTTTAACTAACTACTAATTGCGTCACCACTAAACCAACAGCACTTCATCATTGAAAACAGAAAACTCTCTGAGTCAGACCTTTAGCTTTATGCATGCTGCGTGTATGTTGTAACAACAACAACAACAACTGATGTTATTATTGATGCTTATACTTGCCTAATAAAAGTCCTGTCACAGAAAATGGTATGGTGCCGACTGCCGACTTCATCGCCCGTGGCGCGAATCGACACAGGCGATGAAGTTGCCACCATACCATTTTCTCTTACCCCCCCGATTGGGAAATGTTACATCCGCCCTGACAGACACACACACACACACACACACACACACTCTCTCTCTCTCTCTCACAATAGTTTGCAATCACCGTGGGTGCAGTACAGGCTCGTATATAAAATCAGTCATTGTCCGTGTTCTGAGAGCAGAGACAATTACGGCGGTCCAATTACAGTGCAGTCTCTGTGTGAGTGTTTGTTACTCACCATGGGAAAACGGTACCTTTTTTTTTAACGGACAAAACCCACTTACGTTGGGTCGCCCCATCCATTTCTACAATGTACCACCCCTGATTAAATGCACTTTAGAGTAGACCACAGTCTAGAGACGGGAGAGAAACATGCCGGAAAATATAGATTGTTTTTTTTTTTAACAAGGAAAGGAATTATGTGACGCAGAGCCGGTGAAAATACAATTTTGGCACTTTTGATAAACTCTTTCCCTTCCAGTTTATTCATTATTGCTCTGCCATGACTCCTATTTTCATATTTTTAACGTATCAATTTAATCCGAATATAATCTAATATTCCAACTCTTCCCGTGTTACTCTCTCATATTGATCATCTTTAGAAATACTAGTTGGTACAGTAGGTGGCAGTAATGCGCACAATATCTGGAAATTACCAAAGCGGAAGTAGGTTGACTACTTCCGGGTTCATTGGACGATCATGATCATTATCCTAACGATGGTACATCAAATCTAGCAGCAATGAAGCGCAGATTGTTGGATTATTATTACCAATGGACACAAAGAACGCAAACGTGCGTGTATGACCACCAGGGGTGGACTGACAGTCTGGCATACAGGGCATTTTCCCGGTGGGCCGACCCCCCCCCCGGGGGCCGTTAATGTCGTGTTTTAATTTAAAAAAAAAAATCTGCACAAAACCGGCCCACGAATCAGTGCTGGCGGCCCTCTGTCCTCTTCAAATGAGACTGCCTATTGCAGGGTTTTTATAGTTAACTAAAACTAACTAACTAATTTTAGTTAGCCCGAGCCCCAGAGCCCCTTATGTCTTAAATTCTCATGGGGGCTCAGGCCCCGGAGCCCCCACAAAGATTCAGAGGGCCGCTCTGAGGGCCGCTCTGAGACAAAATTGCCCGGTACGTTTTGAGCTCCCAGTCCACCCCTGATGACCACGCACCCAATGCTTTTGATCATTTTTAGGTCAGATTGAGCCGCTGATAGTCGATCATGTAGGAAACATGATAGACTAAAATTTATGTCACAAACATTGTGGATTAAATAATTGCGTCAACAGGAGTGACGGGTTGTTAATTGAATGACGTCACCCCTGGAATGAAAATGTTAAATATACTGTATTTAACCTAATTGACTTACATTCATTACTTGCAAATCTAATCTACTTTCTTACTGTCAAGTGTATATTATTATACACACTGTAGATTTATTACGAAACGCAGACACATTCTCGCAGCACTTAGGTCAATTAAGTGTTATTTACTTGATTTATTAGTATTATTTCCATATTGTGCTCTTGCTACTTGAACTTATGTCAGTGCATCTTCCAGCAGCATAGAAAACAGTGAAACAGTGTGATTAGTGGTGCGTTGGCGGAGTCGTCATCAGTGCTGTCGCCTCGCAGCTGGAAGGTCCCAGGTTTCTCTCACAGCTGTTATTGCAGAGCCGATATGGACAAATGCACAAACAAAATTGTGCCGACATAGACAAATAGACACGCACAGTCAAATATCGGAGCGGCTGCATAAAAAAAATGGAGAGCTAAAAAATGTGATCCAGTTTGTAGATTTAACCAATTTTGTCCTGACTAGATTCTAGTTTATGACACTAATACTAACATAGATTCTACAGTAGTTTCAGACACTAGAATTTTTGGACACTAGATTCTAGTTTCTGATGCTAGACTGACGCTACATTCCAGTTTCCTAGTCAGTTTTGGACACTAGATTGTGTACGAGATTCTAGTTTCTGACACAGTCTCTTTGATGCTAGATTCTTATTTCTGACGCTTGATTCTATAGTTTCGGACACTAGATTCTATTGTTTAATGCGCCAGAAACAAAGAAATGCTTCTGAAATTATTTAATCAAAGATTTGCGCCAACAATTTTTCAAAAATAGCAGACCTACAAGCTAGTCGTGGCGCAGCTTGTAGATATAAAAGCTAAAGTAACGCATTATAGTAGTGTTAAGTGAAACATAATGTTGCTGTCAGGTAGAAACCACTCCGTATTACACATTTCAACAGAATCTCTGACATT
>CM076986.1:38589638-38747138 GCA_039105355.1 Benthosema pterotum | reverse complement strand
CGTGTGTGTGCGTGTGCGCTGCGTGTGTGTGTGTGTGTGTGTGTGTGGGACGTACACCATGAGGTGTGTTTTCCTAGACACGGCAATGTCTATTTCCGGAAGGAGGGTTCCATCTGCTGAATGGGTTGGTTCTCGCACCGCCTGCCTGCCTGCCAGCATGGGTTCATGGCACACTGCCAGCCAGCCAGGAGCCTAGATGTGCACTACTAAACTAAGTTCATAATAATAATGTCACAGGTAGGTCGAAAACTGGGAATTCAAATATACTCGAGTAAAAGTGCATAAGTATCCACAAACTTTCCTACAACTGAACCAAAGTCTTGTAGAGCGATGCAATTTTGGGAAAATTATAAAAGTGTGGTTGCCCTATGGCAGTGGTGTCAAACTCAAATACAGAGTGGGCCAAAATTTAAAACTGAACAAAGCTGCGGTCTAGGTGGTCTCCAGATAAGTTGTTTAACCGGCTGTAACTCTTGAGAGCGTGTTTTTTTTTTTTTACATCGATTTAGGTGATGATGTAATGGTGCCATAATTAAAAGTGTTGTCATGATGAGTATGTTGTCATGAGTGTTGTCATAACACTAACAAGCCACCAGAAATATGAAATCAAGCACAAATGAAAGAGTGAAACGGTGGCCACTGTTGATATGCTAAACATATAAGACATGGGGACAGGTGTACATAGGAACAAAGCCAGGCCTGGGGGTGGTTTTGCACCACTCAAAAAGATATGGCTTTAAAGAACTCCTCTGTTTCTCCTCCACTGTTACTGTTACTGACAACTTACTATACGCTAAATAACCCAAAGCGAATGACTTCTCTCTCCTTGCCCCAAACGTCTCAATGTACCAGAGCATATATAGTATGTACAGTATGGACGACTTCAAAGAGAGCAGCTTTCGTTTGAAGTGTCACACACACACTCACACTCACACTCACACACACACACACACACACACACACACGCACACGCACACGCACACGCACACGCACACGCACACACACACACACACACAAAATGCATTACTACATAAATCTGAGAATTAGTTTTTACATCTAAATAAATGAGATCTGGTGGGAAGGGGGGGGGGGGGTGAGAGAGAAACCAATTACTACAAAGAGACGACACTAAATTAAAGTCGGTTAGTCTGTTTTCATGTTAGGGCTGTATGTTACGCTTCAACCCGATGAAGTGGCATTTATGGAAGATGTTTGATGTTGTTACGCATGATCGGACACTCAAGCCTGGACTTATCGCCAACAAAGTATGTCTACTTGATCTACAAGCTCATCACATCGCATCGCACAGCCGAGCGTGTGGTGCACCGTTACTGTACAGCAGTTAAATGGTTTTCATTTTGATACCAGGGCCCACTATTCATTCAGCATTTTAAGCCAGATGGACCACCATTTGATGACATTTTAGCACCACAGACCCCAAAACTAAAGAGTTATTTTAGTTTTCCAGGCCGGATTTGGGAAACAAAACAGTCAAACATACAGACCACACAATACAATGACCATTAATCTTCGACATTCTCGTTGTGTAGACTTGGGCTAATTCACAGTATTTTAACTCTTGAGAGTGTAAACATGAAACCAAATGGACCCGCAAGGGTCCATTTGGTTTCATTTTTACGCTCTCAAAGAGTTACATCTGGTTAACCAACTTTCCATCATTTAGCCTGGGGACCACCTAGAACCCTCTCAAGGACCACTGGTGGTCCCCAGACCACTGGTTGAAAACCACCGCTGTACAGAAAGGGGTATACAGAATGGTCTTTTTAGATGTATAACAAACAGGACATTACAATGGTGTCACTATAGGGTAGAGAAATGTTCTTTTGGAGGAACAAACAATAATCAATCGTCTTTAAAAGGGACAACAATGTACTCTCCACTAGAGCTCTGTGGGGCTGATGAAGCCTTTGGCCATTTGATTTATCTGTGTGCACAGAAACACAATTGAATCAATGAGGTGCCGCCCACTGTATCCAACGCCAAATGCCCTTACTTAAAAGGGCCCTTACTGCACCGTTTTTGCCGGAATACACAGTAAAATAAGACTTGTTCTTCAAGTCTAGGTCAGAGGTGGCCAACCAGTCAGAGACTAAGACACTTCACTGTACACTGCAAAGAGTCACATCAAACGGTCAACACTCTCGCAAATAGATTTCGCCCCATCCTGTCATAAGACACGTGCATTTGTGTGCAGGTGTGCAATGCAGAGACACACAATTAAAACATAAATCAGACATGTACAGTCTATTTAGAAACAGGATTTACAATGAAAAAAAGTATATGACATGTCAAAAAGCACATTTTTGCCACAAAAAATCTTCACCCTCCAAAAGAGAGTGAAGTGTCCCTTTAAATAACAACTTCATATAATTGGTTCATACTGTGATGAGTAATGGTTGTTTTAAACATGCCAAATGTGCCTTTATACCTACAGGGAGTTGTGATGCTTTGTCCATGCCTCTATTGCTTACATGACATAAACCAGGGGTTTTCAACAGGTGGTCCGGGGACCACCAGTGGTCCCTGAGAGGGTTTCAGTTGGTCCCCAGCTAAGTTGTTTAACCAGATGAGAACGTAAAAAAGAACGTAAAAATGAAACCAAATGGACCCTTGCGGGTCCATTTGGTTTTATTTTTACACTCTCAAGAGTTAAAATATCCATGATTTTAAGTAGCCCAAGTCTACACAACTAGAAGATGAATGGTCATTTTGATCTGTATGTTTGACTGATTTGTTTCCCAAATCAAGCCTGGAATTGTGGCCAATTCAAAATAAATCATTAGTTTTGGGGTCTGTGGGGTTAAAATGTCATCAAATGGAGGTCTGTGGCTCAAATGCTGAATAAATGGTGGGCCCTGGTATCAAAAAGGTTGAAAACCACTGACATAAACGATATATTGCGGTGAAACAACTGAGTTGCTAATGCTGTTGTAGATGTGCTGTGGCTTGGAAGTGTTACACCATAAGAAGAGACTGAGCAGAGCCTGCTGTGTATTCTAACCAGGTACATATTCTTTTGTTTTATTTCATTGTTTCATATTGTGTTGTATTGATTGTTAGAATGGGGCAGTCTAAATTAGATTTTCCCCAAAGTGTTCTGAGACACCAAAAACAAGTGTGTGTGTGTGTGTGTGTGTGTGTGTGTGTGTGTGTGTGTGTGTGTGTGTGTGTGTGTGTGTGTGTGTGTGTGTGTGTGTGTGTGTGTGTGTGTGTGTGTGTGTGTGTGTGCATCCTTACCAGATTAAACTGTCGACAGAGAAAAGTGTTGTGAAACTTCCAACACCACATAACACAGCGCCGACGTTTTGCACCAAAACACACCCAGTCTGGGGGTGAGGACATGGTCTAGTCCTGGACACTCTTCAGCCCTGGGGGAGACAATTAATTCAATGTGTTGATTATGGTAACTTAAAACCCCTAGACAATAACAGCCAACATGTCGAAGACCTTCTGGTACTTTTTAATTAAGCTGTGTGTGTGTGTGTGTGTGTGTGTGTGTGTGTGTGTGTGTGTGTGTGTGTGTGTGTGTGTGTGTGTGTGTGTGTGTGTGTGTGTGTGCGCGTGCGTGCGTGCATTCTTGCAGTGTGTATCACATACAGAGAGAGGCTGGATGCTGTAAAGCAGTGATTTCAACCAGTGCTCCGGAGACCACCAGTGGTCCTTGAGATGGTTAATCAGATGTAAAGTTGGTTAACCAGATGAAACTCTTGAGAGCGTAAAAACATGAAACCAAATGGACCCGCAAGGGTCCATTTGGTTTCATGTTTTTGCGCTCTCAAGAGTTAAAATATTCATCATCTGAATTAGCCCAAGTCTACACAGCTAGAAGATTAATGGTAATTTCGATCGTATGTTTGCCTGTTTTGTTCCCCAAATCCATATTGTGGACAAAAGCAAAATCAATATTTAGTTTTGGGGGTCTGTGGGACTAAAATGTCCTCAAATGGTGGTCCATGGCTCAAATGCTGAATAAATAGTGGTCCCTGCCTGCTATATCAAAAAGGTTGAAAACCACTGCCATAAAGTACCAGTAGCACTTGAGAATATTGCAGCTGTTTGTTGTTTTCTTATTGTGTTGAGTCTTTGAGATGTCAAAAGTGTGTACTTTTTTTTTTAACTCAAACCCCAAGACGTAACCTAAAGCAGTTTTGGGAACCAGAAATAAATGCATTAATAAACTCGATTTGTGGACTGACAACTCCTCCAGTCTTCGTTGTTAGCACTGTGGCGGCCGTGGACCGCTCTAAGGCCTATTGCATTTCCAACTCCAACCTGACTTTAATTGGCTGGAATTCCCGAGTGCACGCTGACTCATGAAAATCCATATTCCATTTTCCTGGAAATGGCAGACAATAAAACGGCATTGGGTAATGTCAACGAAAAGCGAATGTTTGTCATTTTCTTGGACAGGACACTGGCATAATGGAATAAAATAAAGCAACATGCATTATGGTAAAAGCTCTGAAGCGTTTTATTCTTATTTTATTTTTTTTATTAAATTTAACGGACCCTCTAAAATGGGATGTCACACAAAGGAGTTATCCTTTCAATAAAAATTTGGACTGAGGACTATGACAACAGTCGTGCTCAAGAGTTTAATGACATGTAATTAGGAACTCATGTTAATAGTTGTTTTCAACAATGAACATACTCTACTGAGGCGTTTGCACATGAGCTTAATAATTGTTTTCAACAATGGACATACTCTACTGAGGCGTTTGTACATGAGCTTAAATTACACCTTGTACCTTCCATTGTGTTGAGAACACGCCGTGTCTTCATTTTAAGAAGAGGCACTTCCCATTTGGATTCAAAACACCGTCTGGTTAATAGCATTGACCTCAATATTAAACCCTGTGGAATGCTGGAATGTGCACACAAAGTTAAATGTGTTTTTGTCTGCTGTTTACTCCAACTATGAAACACATGTAAAAACAATTTCTGGGTGAGAAGTGACTACAGTTCAGCTGTTACTATTATCATCATTGTCATGATTACTTAGAGGTTTATAAAGATAGTGTGTGTGTGTGTGTGTGTGTGTGTGTGTGTGTGTGTGTGTGTTGTGCGCGCGCGTGTGCGCGTGTGTGCGTGCATGTGCGTGCATGCATGCGTGTGTGAGTGATCCGTGGAATATAAACTACTGCCGCGAAAAGACATGTACTGCGAGGCAGTGGTAGCTAAAGAATGGCATGAATCGACTACACTTATCGCTTTTAAAGAAAACGTGTCTGTGTGTGTGGGTGTGTGTGTGTGTGTGTGGGTGGGGGGGGGGGGGGGTGGTAGAATGGTAAGTGTGCACAGCATATGTTTACAACGCAGCGTCACAGCCAGCATCACATTATGACATCTTCCTCCCAGAATACATACTAAATAGCAACCTGCAATAATGCCACCAACTCCACCATACTTGGAGGTAGGGGTGCAACAGCCAGTTCAACCGAGTTGAGTGATTATTAATATTTGGTTATTTAACACACGTTGCTGCTGGTGCTGGGTCGATGCAGTCTATAATGGCAGCACTGCCCATCACCCTAAACTGCCTAAAGTCAGTGCAGCTGCAGTCAATGGACCTGAGCTAAGTGCAGCCACTGTCCATGACCCTAAAGTCAATGACTATCTAATAAAGACAAGAAGCCAATATATAATTAGGAAGAAGTAGAAAACGGCATGATACAAGACTTTTTGTTTTGTTTTTCATCTTAGAAATTATTTTATTGTCCCAAAAGTTTGTGTCTGTCATCATGATTCGTCACGACTCGATTTGGCTTCGTCCGTGGCATAGTCTTGATATAAATTATTTTCGAAAAGTCTATGAGAAAAATGAATGGGGAATTCACTGCTGTCCCTGGTCCTGAAGTCACTGTAGCAACTGTCCGTGGTCCTGGACTCACTGTAGCAACTGTCCGTGGTCCTGGACTCACCGTAGCAACTCTCCATGGTCCTGGACTCACTGTAGCAACTCTCCGTGGTCCTGAAGTCACTGTAGCAACTGTCCGTGGTCCTGGACTCACTGTAGCAACTCTCCATGGTCCTGGACTCACTGTAGCAACTCTCCATGGTCCTGGACTCACTGTAGCAACTCTCCGTGGTCCTGGACTCACTGTAGCAACTCTCCATGGTCCTGGACTCACTGTAGCAACTCTCCATGGTCCTGGACTCACTGTAGCAACTCTCCGTGGTCTTGAAGCTACTGCAGCTGCTGTCCGTGGTCCTGGACTCACTGTAGCAACTGTCCATGATCCTGGGGTCACTGTAGCTGCTGTCTCAATGGTCTTGAAGTACAGTGTAAGTGTGAGACACGCTGCGTCTTCTGTGATCTTGATGAAATTGAAAACAGGGTGACAGGGTGAAAACAGGGTGATTAGAGCAGTTTCACTGCTCTAATTATGATGCCATGAGACGTATTTATCAACAATATACATTTTTATCTATTTTAAAAAATGAGACATTATGTTTTGTTAGGAGTTAAGAGCGTATACAATTTATAACTCTTGGCTGTAATTGAATGTAGCACTGTATGAGTATACTGTAATGTAAACATGCTGTGAATGCAAGTGTGAACTGGTGTCATATAAACCCATGTGGATTTGGGCCGTTTGTGTGCAGGACACAGAAATAAACAAATAAATCAATCACACTAGCTGCTGTCCATGGTAGTTACTGTCTACCTGTCACTGTAGCTGGTGTCAGGGGGTCTGTGGTGGTCCCCTGGATGAGTGCCAAGTCTGACGGATATTTGAGCAACAGAATGCCTAACGTGTGGGCCCTGGTGTGGCTGCTCTGACAGAAAGACCCCTGAGCAATGTTTACTGCCAAGTTACATTGCTGGTGAAGTCGACCCCCATCTAGGATAATACGATCTATAGTGTGAGCATGTCATTTTGAATTAAGTGAGGGAAAAAGAATACAATATTGTGAAAATGGCAAATCTACAACCTTACAAAACCACAGAATCTGCTACACACAGAGCATATGGAACCACAACTGTTGCATCCTAACAGAACTCACTTGCAAAGGGCATTGTTGTCTTTCACTGCAATACAAAATGCACAACACATCCTCCACACTTTGCATAATAAAGACCATATAATTACCGTATGCATAACATTAAAGATACAATTACCCAAACTTCAGCATCGACACGGCAGCGCACGGTGCCTCTACACCAGCTCTGTTTCTCGTAACCCTTTGTGTACTGAACACGTTTTGGTGTTTTAGCTGTTGAAAAATAGCAGAAGCTCATATAGCAGAAGCTCATATGCTTGTAGTTCTGTTATTTTTAAAAAATTGTGAAAAGCATCAGAAACTAGAATCTGATCAGGACACAATGGGTTAAAGAAAACCAATTGTACTGTATATTCCAGGGGATTTCAACAGGTGGTCCGGGGACCACCAGTGGTCCCTTAGAGGATTCCAGGTGGTCCCCAGTTTAATGATGGATAGTTGGTAACCAAACGGACCCTTATAGATCTGTAACTCTTGAGAGCATTAAAATGAAACCAAATGGAACCATGATTGTCCATTTGGTTTCATTTAAACACTCTCAAGAGTTAAATTATATTTGAATGTCTGAATTACTTAATTACAAAGAATCTACACAATTAGAAAATATAGTAGAACTGTTAGTTTGACCAACATTTTGCTAGTTTATCTCTCCTAAATTGTGGATGCAAATGTGAAAGTCCTTGCTGTTGGGTTCGGGAGAATAAACTCAACATCAAATGGTGATCCCCATGGCTAAAATGGTAGGAAAAAGGTAAAAAAAAAAAAAAAAAAGTATATTCAAGAATTTGCAACTGTGTAATTCTCTCTCTCTCACACACACACACACACACACACACACACACACACACACACACACACACACACACACACACACACACACACACACACACACACACACACACACACACACACACACACACACACACACACACACACACACACACACACACAAAAATCTACATGGCTTCGTTCCATGTCTGCGGAAAAAACGGGATGAGTGCCACAGTGCCAGGAATGTTAACATGATGTCCCGTGTGAGTTGGGACTAATTACATTGACGCACAGCTTGATAAATGAGAGCGTAGGCCTGGAAAAAAACAGCTTTGATGCAGAACGGTGCTAGTACCCAGGGGCGTAGCTAGCAATTCTGGGGCCCCTGCAAAGCTTTTCCATATGGGCCCCCCTTTCCCAGTGGCGTCAAAAGGAAATTTCACCCATTTTCAACATTTTTTTCTGAGAGCGTACAAATGCAACCAAATGAACCCTAACGGGTTCATTTGGTTTCATTTGTTCCATTTGTACGCTAAGCGTTTGGGTAGTGTAAGTGTCTATAGAAATCCATTAACATGATGACATACATCTTGATGATGCCATCAAGATGTGTTTCATCATGTTTTTGTGTTTTTTCTTCAGACCTCCATTTCCAGGAAACACAGAATGGGGGGAAACGTTTTCATCATGTCCACCGCCCAGCACCTCTAGGGTATACTAATGACATATTAGAATGTTGAAAATGGGTGGAATTCCCCTTTAAAATGCTTCAATCTGGTGCACTTTGAGATCAAATATTTTTCATAATATAATCAATACAAATAAAACCTTATTAATGCAAGCTTTTAGTGGGCCCCCCTGACTTTGGGCCCCCCTACAATTGTCCCCCTTTTCCCCACCTGTCTACGCCCGTGCTAGTACCATCATCTGCACTCTACTATACCATATTTGTTGTGGGCCTTAGAAACCTCATATCTCCAGCATTTTAGTTATTTACTTCTCTTAAATTCATAATGCATTAGTATTGGTCTCTGTACATCATTTCTCTGTACATTTTAACAGCATTAACTGGCTGGCAAAAATTTAAAGGTAATAGAGGCAACTTTTTAGCCAAAAATCTAAATCTAATCTACCGGTAAATAGATACAACTATATTTGTTGCCTTTTCCCACTCTACTTTGCTTCAACTTTGAGTCCTTTTTGAAAAAAGAACTATTTTAATTCCAGCAAAAAAATATATATATATATATATATATATCGGTTGAAAATCAGTTATCAGTTATTATCGTATCGGTTATCTTATCGTTCAAAAGTCCAAAATTCCATATCGGTCGGGCTCTAGTTTTAACAGCCGGCGGCGAAAACCGGGTGACGCTTGGATTTCATTGGCTGGAGCCTAAATTGCCCAAGTATCAACTTAAAAACAATTATATTTATCTTTTCGGCCGACATTGCCCCGCCCAGTTTTTGACCCATTTCACCCGTTCACCTGCTATCACCAGAAGTGGGTGGGACATGGCAACAGCCAACAGCGTGTGACGTCATCACATCAACTGTGAGGCACGTCCACTCCTGGGCTAGGTCTGCAGCTGGAGCCTTTTGCCATCTTCGCCTCATGTTAAAACGTACTGTTAGTAAGTAAGTAGGTAAGAAAGTAATGGATAGTAGGCAGAAGTGTCCATTTCAAACACAAAGTGTTTTTCTGACTGACTGAGGCCTTTGACCTAACCTAACCAAAGAATCATCCCGCTGTCAGGTGAGAGGAAGCAAATTAGATTCCCTGGCATTGAAGGAAGCACGAGTTCAGTCCGTTGTTCCCCCCGGGTCGGCAGAGGGCTTCTGGTTGTTTTTTAACGATTGATTTTTGTTTTTTACTTGTTTATAAATTTATAAAGCTCTTCAATGTTCTCGCACTTTCCTACCTGTGTGACTGCCTGCCTGCTTAGATAGATCAATATTTCATTGTCATGTACTAGAATCTCGCACAGCTCTCACACACAAAGCGTTCATTTTGAAAGGAGTGCCTGCTGTTTGGCGGTGTTGTTGTTGTTGGATGGATGCTGCTAAAGCTGGGCGTAACAAAAACACTATACCTGTAGTTGTAGTGACCACACAACACTGGATTGAAGACGGGGAGGTCAAGACAGTGACACATCATGGCAACAAAAGCACAAAAAGCACAGGCGCTTCTCACCACTTTAAAAACGAGAGTCCAATATTTGCAATATCGGAAGCACTCCAGTAAACAAAAACAAGTGAAAATGGTAAATTTGGCATTAATATAGAGCCTTTATCCAAGTGGTGCATTATTCATTCACATAGGAGGAAACCATGCAAGACACCAACCAGCACACATCAGGAACAATTCCAGCGGAAAAAAATCAAGAGAGTATTCCCAAAACTCACTTGATTTACCAAAAATCAAGTGAGTATTCCCAAAACTCACTTGATTTACCAAAAATCAAGAGAGTATTCCCAAAACTCACTTGATTTACCAAAAATCAAGAGAGTATTCCCAAAACTCACTTGATTTACCAAAAATCAAGTGAGTATTCCCAAAACTCACTTGATTTACCAAAAATCAAGTGAGTATTCCCAAAACTCACTTGATTTACCAAAAATCAAGTGAGTATTCCCAAAACTCACTTGATTTACCAAAAATCAAGTGAGTATTCCCAAAACTCACTTGATTTACCAAAAATCAAGTGAGTATTCCCAAAACTCACTTGATTTACCAAAAATCAAGTGAGTATTCCCAAAACTCACTTGATTTACCAAAAATCAAGTGAGTATTCCCAGTAGCCGAGTTCCTCCACCAGGCATGATGGCTGCCAGTAGTCTGACTTGATAAGTGTCTCCCCCACACCCGCATTGTGAGTGTGACACAATGCAGGCCTCCTCTACCCCCAATCCTAAACATAACCTCCAGCATGTCGCCACGTTTAAAACAAGGTGGCCAACCAACCACGCTGATCGAGGGTTTCCAGGTTTTCGTCTTATCAAGGCAGTCGTGTCAGTCGGCTCCCAGACAACATGCCTCGTCAAGGAACTCAGCTTAACACTCTCCGTGCCAGCCCTTTTTCATATTTTTGGAGGTAGCCAGTGCCAGTTTTTTTCATCAAAAACTCATATTTCATATTTCGGTCCATGTTTCCCACGGACAAGTTAGTTGGCGACACACACTTCCGGTTGCGGTTTGGTGGGTCTCTTGTTATTGTCTATCAATGGTGGATGCGGTCGCTGCTAGCTGCTGTTAGCATGGGGATCGAATTAAACCGGCGCCGGTAACTACGTCACGTACAGTAGCGTTAACGTCAGCGGCATCAATTGTTACTGTAAATCATAATGATAACGGGAGACGTAGATCTATTTCAATGGCATGAAAACTGTTAATAAGCAGCATCCTGTGAATTAATCCCTTGATAATAGTCAAAGCAGGTCGATGTCCTTCAGTCTTGCTCAAGGACACTTCGACACTGACTTTGGGGAGGGGCCCGGGGAGCCACCATCCGTCCACTCTACCCCCAAGCCACCACCCCTAGAATTTTTGTTACTTCCCCCCACGGTGGGCTGTGAGAATCAGTGCCCTAAAGCAGGGGTTTTCAACCTTTTTCATCCCAGGGACCACCATTTATTCAGGATTTGAGCCACGGACCACCATTTGAGGATATTTTAGCCCCACAGACCGCAAATCTAAAGATTTATTTTGCTTTTGTCCACAATTCCAGGCTGGATTTGGGAAACAAAACAAGCAAAGCATCCATTCCAAAATGGCTATTTCAGAGGATGAATATTTTAACTCTTGAGAGTGTAAAAATGAAACCAAATGGACCCGCAAGGGTCCATTTGGTTTCATTTTTACGTTCTCAAGAGTTACATCTGGTTAACCAACTTAGCTGGGGACCACCTGGAACCTTCTCAGGGACCACTGGTGGTCCCCGGACCACCTGTTGAAAACCCCTGCCCTAAAGCATCTCACCTCTGTGCCTGGAGGAGGACAGATCAGCAGCCTGCTGTCATCTCCCTTTGACCCCTGCAGAGTGGACTGACCCGCCTGGAGCACTGACCCACAGCACAGTGTAGCCTGACCAGCCTGGAGCACTGACCCACAGCGCAGATAGGACATGAGGCTTAGTGGAGCTCAACGTGTTGAACCAGAACCTGGAGGAAGAGAAGGACCCGGGAGGAGAGAAAGGGGTTCAATGTGAGGTCAGGAACCACATTTAGGTCTATAGAGATGTGCAGTGACGTCACCACCCTGGTTCTGGAAGTCTTTTCCCCATTCATTTTTCTCATAGACTTTTCGAAAATAATTTATATCAAGACGATTACGCCGCGGCCAAAGCCACTCAGGTCGTGACAAATCATGACAACAAACACAATATCGTCATATAATATATAATTGGGAAGAAGTAGAAAACGGCATGATACAAGACTTTTTGTTTCGTTTTTCATCTTAGAAATTATTTTATTGTCCCAAAAGTTTGTGTGTGTCATCATGATTCGTCACGACTCGAGTTGGCTTTGGCCGCGGCGTAATCGTCTTGATATAAATTATTTCAAAAAGTCTATGAGAAAAATGAATTGGGAAAAGACTTCCGGAACAGGGGCGGTGACGTCACTGCGCATCTCTATTATCTTTGTTTGTTTGTTTGTTTGTTTAAAGGGAACTCCACCCATTTTTCAACATTCTAATATGTCATTAGTATACCCTAGAGTGCTGGATGGACATGATAAAAAAAGTCCACCCATTCTGTGTTCCCAAGAAGGAGGTCTAAAGAAAACCATGGTGAAACATCTTGATGACATCATCAAGATGTATTTTCACCATGTTAATGGATTTCTTTACACACTTTTTTTTCTGAGAGCGTACAAATGGAACGCATTTGCAATGGTTGCATTTGTACACTCTCAGTTGAAAATGGGTGGAGTTTCCCTTTAAGAAATTATTTCAAACTGGTCATTTTAGAGTTAACTACCTCGACCATTATTTTATTCTTTGGGCTATTAAAAAAATAGATCTTCAAGCTCATAGCGCATCAAAAAATGGAAGCAAATCTTTGAATTCACACATTATGTTTAAAGCGAACCGAGAGTCTGAGTGAAGGGTGCAGCCAAATAAAGGTAAATTTTGGGGGTCTGTGACATGAAGAAGTTTGAACATCAGAACATTTTCTCATCCATTTATAGTAGTTAGTTATAGGGTTTAGATGACACTTTTAGAATTTGCCTCAGGTCTTGATCTGCTAATAGTCAGACATCATCATGTCCAAAGTTTGACCGGAGGGAGAGGGAAATTGTGTCATGAGGGTATATTTTAGCACGGCCCACGGCTTCCATCTCTAAAATGTCTTATTTATGAGATTCGCTGCAGATATAGTGAAATTCCTCCAGTGACAGTTCGGAAGAGTTTTTGGCACGTGGTTTGAAGTTTTTCCAGAGCCCTAGGTAACATTTCTTGGTCATGTCGCCCAAACTCGACCTAAAATGACCTCCATCTTTTTTTTCAACAGAACACAAGCTGGACTTCTTTCTTAAAGCAGCTCACACACATGCAGTCGGCACAAGAAAGCAACATGCAGCATAAATAAAATGCAAAAATATGCAAAAAGGAAAACGAAAAGAACGCTCCCTCTCATTGTCAAGGCCAGTCTGGTTTTGAGTCCCATTTTTCCCCTGCAGTATAGTGTATATGCATGTATATATGCCTCTTATAGGTGCCGGGTTCACAGTTCTTTGTGGAGCCTCAAGTTCATAGCGCTGCCTGCCTGTCTGCCAGATTATACAGTAGTAGTTCCTTACACCAGATTATAGCTGCAGCAACATTCTAGCTTTTGATGCTAGATTCTACAGTAGTTTCCGAACACTAGATTCTAGTTATTGAGACTACATTATAGTTTCTGATGCTAGGATCTACTTTTTGACACTAGATTCTAGTTTTTCTGAAAAATCTGTGTTCCTGTGTCAGTGATGCTAACATATTTCAAGCCAAAGACCACCAGAATTATCCATATTTGGCTGCAGACCCCCCTCTGAAAACATGTTGTTCTAGGGATCCCCAGAAGCAAAAATTTGAGTTAAAAATATTTGCTTCCAAAATAATGTATTCAGAGATTTGCAGCACATTTTCACAATTTTTCAAAAATAGCAGAACTACAAGCTCATATCGCGCCACTCGGTGGCGCGATATGAGCTTGTAGATCTGCTAATTTTCAACAGCTAAAACACCAAAACGCGTTCAGTACCAAAAGGGTTAAAAGGATCACAGGCCAATAAGCCTCATATTGATAAATACATTATACTTGCCCTCTAACTACAATGGAACATTTAAAACAAAGTTTAAAAATAGTTCATAGTTTTATCCCTTGGGAGGGATATATTTTGTCCACCTAGTAAGATCACCCTGTTCGTTTTATAGTCCTTTATTTAACCAGTAGGGGTCGCCATTTTCATTACAAACAGAGCAGTGTATATATGTCACTGTTTTATGTTGCAATGGTGTGTAATCATGGAACCAATTAAATTCATTGAGCCTACCCCTTGGTTTCGATGAATTTCATTGGTGAGGGGGGCCTCCAGGGAAAATCTTGCCTGGGGTTCCAAATTGCTTGGAAACGCCACTGGCTGTTGACTGGCTGGCTGGGCTTGGTGCCGTGACCACCAAGATAAGAAATGCAACCTGAAATAGAAGCATGGAGGAGAGAGGCGGAGACTCATGAATATTTTGATTAGAATGAATCATCTGTCACCTGGAGAGAGAGAGAGAGAGAGAGAGCCATAAGGTACGGAGGAGGAGGAGGAGTAGGACCTCCACACAGCCAATAATACCATGCTCATCCCAACTCCAATGTGGAGAGGGGTAAAAAAAAGGCCACCGAAATGTCCTGGGGGGGGCTTTAACCAATTTTGCCCTGACATTAGACATTCTAGCTTTGAGCTCCAGATTCTAATTTCTGATGCTAGATTCTAGTTTCTGACACTAGATTGTAGTTCCGGACGCTAGATTCTAATAGGCGCAGTTTCTGATGCTAGAGTGTAGAGTCTAGGTTCTGACACTAGATTCTAGTTTCCGACACTAGATTCTAGTTTCTGATGTTAGATTCTAGTTTCTGACGCTCGATTTTAGTTTCTGACACTAGATTTTAGTTTCTGGCGCTAGATTCTAGTTTCTGTCGCTAGATTCTAGTTTCGGACACAAGATTCTAGTTTCTGACACTAGATTGTAGCTTCTGACACTAAATTCTAGTTTCTGATGCTAGATTTTAGTTTCTGACGCTAGATTCTAGTTTCTGACACTTGTGATTCTATATTTTTCTGAAACAATCTATCTTCCTGTGTCAGTGATGCTCAACATATTTTATGCCCGGGACCACCAGAATTATCTATATGTGGCTTTGGACCCACTTCTGAAAACATGTTCTATGGATCCCCCAGAAGCAAAGGTTTGAGTTAACAATGTTTGCTTCTGAAATGATATATTCATTTGAGAAATATACTGTAAAAAATAGCAGATCTACAAGCCCATAGCGCGCCACTTCGTGGTGCGCTATGAGCTTGTAGGTCTGATATTTTTCAATAGTATAACATAATGCTTAGAACACTAAAATACTGTATGTTACAGCACAGAAAAGCTTAAACCTCTGGGTGTCAGACTGAAGTACCGCAGCAGAACCCACATTAAAAGTTCCACGCTAAATTATCCACTTAAAACTCACAGTTGTAAGGAGTGCCCTTCCCCCAGGGGGTCTGCACTAGGCCGCCTCTTGACCAATTTTCTGGGCTGAAAATAGCAGACCTACAAGCTCAACCCGGGTCACAATGCAGTCTGTTATATGCCTGGCAGGAGGGGAAAAGGTGTACAATGATGAATGCTAGTGGAGTTCCTTTGGGTTAAAGTTTACCCCACTTCATTCTTCTACTGCCCAGGTGTATTGTTTAACCGTTAAACAATACAAATGGGCCGTGGTGAAAAGTACATGTACTCTTTAAAAGTGCTGTAGTTTTACTAATACTCGAGTATTTCTCAGTTAGCACAAATTGTACTGAGCCGTATCCCTCTCAGCTTTCCACTTAATACATTTAATATCAACATATTGCCCCTTTTTAAAACTGGATTCATTTCCCTCAAACTGGATTCATTTCCCTCAAACTGGATTCATTTCCCTCACTGTCATCAGGTCATTGTTGCAAACTGCCAAAATTCAAATGCACTAGTGGCACTTCCAAAATGCACTAGAATGCGCTAGAGCAGTGGGTTTCAACCATTTTCATACCAGGGCCCACTATTTATTCTGCATTTTAGCCACGGAGGAGCACCATTTGATGTTGAGTCTAGTCTAATTTAAGAGAAATAATTGACAAAATAGCAATTCTTTTACATTTTCTAAATGAGTAGATTCTTGAAAATTAGGTAATTCAGATGGTTAAATACGATTTAACTCTTGAGAGCGTAAAATGAAACCAAACAGACCCGAAAGGGTCCGTTTGGTTTAATTTTACGATCTATAAGGGTCCATTTGGTTACCAATGGTCCTTTCTAGGAAGTAGGGAGGACTCTGTCAAATCATAGGAGGAAAAATGGTGAAAAACAAGGGTTTTATCTCCTGCGCCTGTCAACCAATTTCGCCCCAACTCACCAGCAAAAAAGCACTAGATTTTCCGCCAGGAGCTTTTCACAAATTTTGGCACTAGGGGGGTCTGGAAAAAGAGATAAATATAGTGACAAATGTGCCAAGTTGGCAACACTGCATCAGGTTATAATTTGTTACCTTTGGATCAGGTCTCTAGACTGTTTGTGTTTTTGTACCAGTTTTTGCCTGCTTTCTTCACAGTGAAATTTGCATCTTGGTGTAAGATTTGCTTTTTTCCCCCTAAACCTGCTACTGTCGACCAACCACTGGTATTTATTCTGCATTTCAGCCACAGACCCACCATTTGAGTTTTGTCTTTCGGACCCCGAAACTAAGAAGCTTGTGTCCACAATTTAGGAGAGATAACTGTCAAAACAACAATTCCTGTCCATTTGGTTACCAACTGTCCTGGGGACCACCTGGAATCCTCTCAAGGACCACTGGTTGAAAACCACTGAATTATACGGGTCAACCCATGACAGACATGTATTACAGATTATTACAGTCTTGTAATAATCTACAAAGTGACTAGTGACTAAACTTTGCACTTAAGTACAGTACTTAAATTAAATAACACTTAGTGGGATGTCAAGTGGGATGTCAAGAAGATGAATTAGACCATGCAGCAGCAATTAGTCCTCTTCCACATCCTAGGATGATTATATCTCCATGTCAAGTACTGTCAACGGCCTGAGGTCGGGTTGTGTCAGTGCCAAATGCCATTAAGGTTGTATCATCAACACACATACATATAGCTCTGGTCCGTAGCATTAGTAAGGGTCTGTTCTCCATAAAGATGGAGTGTTTTTATGTGACCACACCCACCGTTTCATTAAGCATACCTTATCGACTACAACCCACCTGACTTCATTTAAGACATGGAGTTCTGGACACTGTGCTCACTTCAAAACATCTCAACACTTTGACAGATTAGCAGAAAGGCTAGGCTTGCTCCCATTAGTTTCAATAGTAGCTAAATAATTTACAGAAAATCCTCTGTTCTGAACTTGTCCAAATGAATGATATCCAAAGACAGCTTAAGGTGGCTACTTTAAGGGAAAAAAATAAGATGACTTGATGTGTTTCAGTTTTTTAAAAATACATTTGACAAAACGGCCTGTATATTCACATTTCACTGTTTCCAGGGCTCATTCAGAGATAAATACAAGTTATATCATTTATCATGTATCAATTACAGTGTTTTCTGGGTTTTGTAGTCACGTCAACACCTAAAATAACTTATGAGATGGTGGCCAGCAAGTTAATCTATGCTTATAGATAAAAAAAAGTACAACACGCATTTTTGTGTGATAAGCAGCCAATGGAATAATCAATCATGCCAAAATGCGTGGTCAACCTGTTAAAGAATTAAGACCTGCAAAATAGTGCCCTCTTTTTAGAGCTTTCTAAAAGGAAAAGATTTTGCTAAATATTGCAACATAAAAAACAGAACTTCTAACATTTATTATGTTTTCTATGGCCCTAGTGCTTTCCGGCTCATATTTTCCTGCTGTTTGTGATGTCACAGCCTGCAAATCTCATATGCCAATGCGGGATTTGCCAGAAGATAATCACTGACTCACTGTTTTACCTGTTTTCATTGCAACTCAAATGGCTTCCATGCCCCAAGGAAAACTCCAGCCCACATGAAAATCCACTGAATGCTTAAAGCTAAATTAAAATGAATGTCACGTAACATTTCCACGGTCCTGATGGGTTATAATTACAAGTCTAACTTTGAGCGTCCTGCTATAGCTCAAACTGACACATTGGAGCTCAGGGCTTCTAGCTGGAGGTGTCTTCATTTACATATGTGTGTGTCTATCAGTCTGCCTGTGTTAGGAATACATGAGCTACAACAACAGGAGTGCAACTCTAGTTTCTGGACAGCGCCGCAAGGCTATTGGAACAGCAAATCGCAATGTCAAGGAAGCACACCTGGATTCCTATCCAGGGGTTTTCAACAGGTGGTCCGAAAACCATGTTTACACTCTCAAGAGTTAAAATATTCATCATGTGAATTAGCCCCAAGTCTACACAACTAGAGAATGTATCAGATTAATGGTCATTTCGATCTGTATGTTTGACTGTTTTGTTTTCTCTGAAAACATTTATTCACTGAATAAATAGTGGGCCCTGGTATCAAAAAGGTATATGATTTCTTTCTTTTTATACTGTATTGTACAGTATGTGTGCTGTGTGTGCGTGTATTGTACAATATGTGTACTGTGTCGGTGTGTTTCCCAGTCTCCTTCCTCATCCGTCTGTCTCTAGTCTTCTAAGCAGCAGCCTTGTTATCTTGGCTCTGTGCCAACCTGCCACCACCTTGTTATGGCAGAACCCTGCATGCCGAGCGTCCTGTTACCTGAGAGGACTTCTAATGGCCCGTTTAGTCATACTACCAGGTTTTAGGTGATAAGTCGACCCACCTGAAACTACAACATGACACCACGGTGGTAATTGGTTCACAGTTCAGCTCTGTTTTTACTAAACCACCATCTGTTCCGGTGGTCACCTTATGGGTCTGTGTCTGTGTTAGGAGAGAGCAGTCAGTCAGAGACATTTATGGGGAGGAAAAGTAGTAAAATGTACAATTATCCAGACATGTTTCATTGCAAGTAAAAGTCTGGTGTTAACACATTGAGTGCCCTTGATGGTGTGCATCTGTGACTGTGTTAACACATCAAGTACCTGTGAGTCCATGTTAAAGGGGAACTCCACCCATTTTCAACATTCTAATATATCATTAGTATAGTATATAGTATATAGCATTACCCTAGAGGTGCTGGGTGGACAAGCAATGGAGGTCTGAAGAAAACCACTAACATGGTGAAACATCTTGATGACCATCAAGATGTATTTTCACCATGTTAATGGATTTCTTTAGACGCTTCTCAGAAAAAAAAATGAAAATGGTGGAATTCCCCATTAACAGAAGTACCAGAAGAAAGTAGACCTACTTATTAGTGTGCAGAATGTCGCAGTTCTCAACTTTCAAAAGTATAAAAAAAAAAACATTTTGAAATATCAAATCTACAATCTGCAACACAGCATACTGCGAGATGATTCATCTGCAATCCTCAAATGGCCAGAATATAGGTGGTTACTGCATGCTTTGTTTACTAGTAATATTACAAATGTACAAAGTAGCTATACTAGGGTTTTCAAATACTTGTAGTGGAGTAAAAGTACTTATTTCCTCTGAGATGTTGTGGAGTAGGAGTAAAGGTCTTGAAAAGTGAAAATAGTTAAAGGGGAACTCCACCCATTTTCAACATTTTAATATTTCATTAATATACCTTAGAGATGTTGTGTGGACATGATAAAAAAGTTCCCCCAATTCTGTATTTCCTAAAAATGGAGGTCTGAAAAAATCATTAACATGGTGAAATACATCTGATGACATCATCAAGATGTATTTCACCATGTTAATGTTTTTTCGTTCAGACCCATTTTTCCTGAGAGGGTACAATCACATTTGTATCCTCTCAGGAAATTTTTGAAAATGGGTGGAATTCTCCTTTAAGTAAGTAACTATGATCTACAGGGAGACCAAATGAAAGTAACCATTGCAAAATGTGTAGTTCTATTGTATAGCATAATCAAACATACAGTTGGGACAAAATCTGATTTTAAAAAAAGTTGCATAATACTGCTTTAAACTGTATTCTATAATTTGACCATTCAGCAATCATAGATCTAAACCTACATTTACGTAAAGGCACATTATTTTTCCCCCTTCTCTCTTCTTTTTTTCTAGAATCCAACAAACAAGTTCTGGGACGAGTGAGGACACATTATGTAGAATAGCCTAGAATAAATTGAGTGCTATTGTGTGCACAATACTTCTAAAAAGACCCCAGAGTCACTCTCTTAAACTATTGGGGACTCAAATGCATTGCAAAACGTGCAAAACTCTTAGTATTCATATTCAAGGCATTTTGCCTGACGCTGAAGGTTTATAAAGGGTATGAAAAAAAAGCTTGGCGGCCAAATCCCCTTGCAGTCAATTGTGTGTTTCTTTTTCATGTCCACCTATAGCCGCGCGTGCATGGCTGCACTTGGAAATCCTACTTGACCTCTACTGAGGCCAAACATTTACTGTCTTGCAAAAGTTGGTCTCATATTTATCACACATATGCATTAAAGGTAGGGGAAGTGATTTCACTTTTGTCAGATATCACCCAAAAAAAATTTTTTTCTGTTAAAATGCTCTATTATAAGGTGTGGAAACCACATATGGAGTTTCCCCCTCCCCCACGTTAGCAGAGGAGCTAATAAAAGTTCCCCAGGTCACCACCAATTCTCCTCCAATCAGGAGCGAGCAGCAGGTTCACATAGTGTAGCTACTGTTGGGGGCCCCTAGTGCACCAGGCTGGTACTACACCATGAATTTCAAATCACTTCCCCTACCTTTAAGTGGAGAATTAAGCCGCTTGTAATCATGACGACCATTCATTGATTGATTGGTATAGCAAGTAAACAGGGTTGCCAACTTTACGAAGAGAGGGTTGCCAAATGTTATTGAATGACAAAGTGAAATGAAACAGAGCGTAAAATGATACCAAATGGACCCGTAAGGGTCCATTTGGTATCATTTTACGCTCTCAAGAGTTAAATTATATTTAAACATCTGAATCACCTAATTTTCAAAAATCTACACATTTAGAAGATGGAGAAGAATTTTGACGCCTTTGAATTGTTATTTTGACTCCAAATTGTGGACACAAACTTCCGAGAGAGACTAAATTCAACATCAAAGGTGGTCCGTGGCTGAAATGCAGAATAAATACTGGGCCCTGGTATGAAAAAGGTTGAAAACCACTGCTTTAGCTGTGGTTTTGTACAGCATGTGGGCTGTAGCTAGCCATGTTGATTTGTAAAGTCTCAAACCACATTGCAATACAACCCACTGTGAGCTTGTCCATTGGCAAATATTATTATTATTATTACAAAAGAATATACATGAACGGTTTCATCTAAAATTATGTGTAATTGAGTGTAATCTCTCTGGGTTCTCTACACATAGTTACAGCCAGCTGTGCAGCCAGCAGGGGTGTGACAAAACTACAACAAAACCAACAATGTGGAATTTCCAATAATTTTTACTTCTACTACTTCACTATTCAAAACCAGAGCGCCTCTTCCATCTCTGTTCGCCAGCCTGTTTAAACCATTTTGTTTTGTCAAGATTCTAGGGTTTCTGATGCTACATTCTAGTTCTCGAGGCTACATTCTAGTTTTCAATGCTAGATTATTGTTTCTGATGATACACTGTAGTTCCCGACACTAGATTCTAGTTTTTGACACTAGATTCTAGTTTTTGACACTAGATTCTAGTTTCTGACACTAGATTCTAGTTTCTGACACTGGATTCTAGTTTCTGACACTAGATTCTAGTTTCTGAAACTGGATTCTAGTTTCTGACACTGGATTCTAGTTTCTGACACTAGATTATAGTTAATAACACTATAGATTCTAGTTTCTGACACTAGATTCTAGTTACTGATGCTAGTTTGTAGTTTCTGACACTACAGTAGATTTTAGTTTCACTACAATAGATTCTAGTATTTCTGAACAAAATCTATGTTCCTGCGCCAGTGATGCTCAACATATTTCATGCCAAGGAGCACCAGAATTATCTATATTTGCCTGCAGACCCCCATCTGAAAACATGTTGTTTTAGGGGTCCCCTATAAGCAAACATTTGAATTAAAAATGTTTGCTTTTGAATTAATATATTCAAACATTTGCAACAAATTTTCACAATTTTTCAAAAATATCAGACCTACAAGCTCATAGCGCGCCACTCGGTGGCGCGCTATGAGCTTGTAGATCTGATATTTTTCAATAGTTAAAGCATAAACATAATGCTTAGAACACCTAAACGCGTCACAGTCCAGAAAGGGTTAATTACCGATAAGCCAGCGGCACACACATTTTTAGCATAACACTCGCCACCCAGTACACAATCCAGAGGCGTCCGGTCCAATTAGGAGAGGCATTAATTAGTCATCAGTGTGTCATTGAACCTGTCACAGGCCCAGGGACTGTCTTGTCACAAACAATTTAGTCAGCAGAGACGGCGGTTAATTAAGGGAAGGGTGTTGAGTGACGTCTCATTTGACGCGGATCGCCGTGGCAATCAGGACGTTGTCGCATGGAGGTTATTGATGGCTGTCCTTGTGAAGCTAAACAGCCAAGTAAACAGCTTCAACGCTCAACACCAGGCTGAGATGAGGTTGCAGATTCAGCCTTTTTGTATTTGATGGGGGCACAGGAAACAGGGAGGGAGATTGAGGGGAAGAGGTTGCTGGTTTTGGCAATCCTAGGTGTCTGGACCGCTAAGAGAGCTAAGCAGCATTCATTTTTCTCATAGAAAATGATTTATATAAAGACGATTAAGACGAATCATGATGACACAAAACACAATCAAATCATTTCTAAGAAGAAAAACAAAACAAAATCTGTTGTATCCTTCCATTTTTACTTCTTGCCAATTAGATATTGCATTATAATATTGTGGTGGTTCTCACAATTTGTCACGACCCGAGTCTGCTTTGTCCGCTGTGTAATCGTGTTTATATTAACCATTTTTCCAAAAGTCTATGAGGAAAATGAATGAGGATTCCTTTTCTGGAACACGGGCGACATCATGAAAGGTGTGGGACTGTGCAGCTCTATAGGCCTGTCCAGGCTCAACTTTTGTTCATTGACTTTCATACTGTAGCTTAGACAGACACTTCAAAACCTTGGCCATGGGTCCGGTTTATCCGAGAAGTACCATCACAGTAGTGTCTTCAATATCTTTAAAAGGATCCCTGGCTAATATAAAAAAATATGCATTAAAACACTATACTTGCCTTCTATAACTAAACTATAAAAACACTTCAATACTTTATTTCTTTCATAAATCGAGAATCTTTCACTCAATAGGAGGTGCTCCGGTCGCAGGATGATGATGTCACATGAGCATGTTCATCCATATATTCCATAGAGCTAGATCACACATGACATCATCCTGTGCCAGGAGCAGTTCCTGTTGAGTGAAATATTCTCTATTTATGAAAGAAATAAGATGCCATTGGTGTTTTTATTTGTTTATTTTAGTTATATAGGTAAAGTATAATGATTTAAGCGATGTTTATCTTATTAGTCAGGGATCCTTTTAAGGCCAGGGGTGTGTACTAGACCGCTGGGGTGCTAAACAATGTTATTTCTTGTTTTTTTGGACCGCCTGTATTGTACCTGTATCAGTGAGTCACAAATAAACCCTCTACTATCTTGGATCCTTTCAGCAGCATCAGTCTGGTTAAAGCAACAAAGTGCTGTGTAGGAGTCTGTTGTTTTGGATCATTTACCGGCAGGGGCGGATATAACATTTCCCAACTAGGGGGGGCATGAGAAAATGGTATGGGGGCAGCTTCATGAAGGCATGAAGTATAGAGAATCCATATTATCCACATATTCTGTATATTATCCTGCAATGTTAAAACATAGGTCACATTTGAACATACAGACGCAGACTTCTTGTCTGCTAAAGTGAGGAGACGGCTGTCTGCAACTCCAGTGGGGGTTATAGGCATTTGCATTACCATTGTTTTCATGGCTCTTGAAGCCAGCCCAGGTGCGAACCAAAACAGTCACCATTGTCCTGTGGAGAGCCACAGAGACAAATGCTAGCCATATGTCTGTCTCTCTGTATCAAATGTCTGTGTTTTTGACCACACCTTTGTATGTTAATTCACCTATGTTAGAAAACGTATATCTTGACTGTGTTCTGGGCATTCAAGTTAGTTAGTGTGCGTGAGAGTGAGAGAGTGTGTCTTTGGGGCAACTGGCCACGCAGGTCAGAGCCCGCGGCTCTCGTGGGCTTTGGCCCACGGGAGAATCCATCTTCTTCAATAAATACTACGGAAGACCAATCTTCATCTGCTTCCATCCATTTTTCACCGTTGTCTGGTTTAACTTGGGAACACTTCTCAGTTCTCATTTCGGGTTTAATAGTGTAATATTTTTGCACTATTTGTGGGAAAAATATACCACAAAGTGGCGCCCAACGAATGTGGTGGTCCATGGTGCGATCTTTTGTGCCAGACCAGACGAACCCACGACCCCAGACAGAAGACTTTATTTTTCGGCGTTTGGTGAGGAGCGCGGCCCGAGCGCGGCCCTGTGTTTTCACGGCGAGACGATGGATCTCCGACGGCGAGGTCCGTGCAGAAGCGCGGCCCCGATGTTCGAGGACGAAGACGGCAAGGATCGGCGCTATGGAGCGACGGCGCGACACGGCGCCTGATGCGACGAGGGACCTTCCCTGGCCCCTGCAGCACTCCATTCCAAGCGGCTTTTCATTGCGCGACGAGGCCCGAACGTGTGGGTGATTCATCATCAGCGCGACGTTTCCGAAGCGGCACCCGGCGAGAGGCGGCTTCGACTGCAGTCACCGAGGGGGGTGGAGAGCTACACTCCACTCGGCGAGGCGGGATGGCGTTCGACTCCCGACGCGGGATGTTTGCAGTTCCATCTCGGCGTGCCCAGATCCACAACCAACAGCGAGAGCAGAGGTTTCATTCATTGGTGCAAGTATTCATCAGTTCTACGTGCTCATTTTGTGTTTCGACCAGAGCTTTGCAGCGGTCATGTTCTCTTTTACAGACATGTTATGATATTGAATGCTTCAATATTTTATAATATGTCTGTAAGGGGGGAGTGTGGGTCTGTATTGTTTCTGGCTGATCACAGAATTGAGAACAAAGGCGCACAATGGCCTGGCTTGGCACGAGCCTAGCGGTGCGTATCGTAACTGCAGCATTTTCCATATGCATGCAGCCTGCAGCGAGCTTTGACTGACAATGGACACCAAGGTGAGAGACGACGAGTGAACACAAAGAAGAAGTTTTATTATCATATAGCAGACGGAGAGATACAATATCTTTTCTGTTTGTTTGCAAAATGTATGTCTTTGTGAGTTTATTCAGCACATACGTAGACATGTGTTGATGTATATGTTTTTGTCAATCGAATTAGTTAAAGTTGGTTTAAAAGATATAGAGTCTACTGGGACATTTGAAAATGAATTAATAATTTAAGCTTGATTAAAATCAATTGATGTCGCTGTGTCAGGCCAAAGGGATCCCTCGCTCCTCCCACTAGGCGTCAGTTGTAAACCGTCTTGACATTAATGGAGCTATTATTCTTTTTTCGCGTTAAATTTAGCTTCAAGTTAAAAAACCGACTGTGCAGTTAGTTGCCACGACATGCAAGATTTTTGGGTTCATATGAATAATACTCTCGGGACTGAAAAAGGAGGGTAGGGCATAGATTCCAGTGCGTTTCTAACCAGGCCAGTGTTTGACAGACATCTGCGTACGGGGAATCGTAGCTGCATATCAGACTACTAACTTTAAGGCGGGGAGTTTTCGATTATGTAATGATTAATTACGCATGTCCAAAAGAGCTTAATTGGAGACGAATGTTATGGCAATATTTTGATCTAAATACCGTATTAAACTGAGTGTTTACTTATTTAGATTGAAGGCCAATAATCATTCTTTTAAAAGGGGTGTTTTAAGTGAAACAAGGGGATAAAAATGACAAAGTTGTATTGTGTTTGAATGTCAGTATGTAAAGTAAAATAATCGAGTTTTCATAATTGAACATAAGGTTAACTAAGTTGTTTTAAAAGAGATTTGGTAATTACAAACGGCGATATTGTTAGAATGTTCGAATGTGTTCAAAAGGAACCCAAGGTGTAATGTGCTGATGAAATTGTTAATGTGAAGAAAAAAATCATTTTTGAGTCAACTATTTAATCTGAAACAAGTTGTAATGGAACAGGGAACTTCTTTAAAGTGTTATTCTGATGTATTCCATTGAGTGTTTAAAGTGTGTCAAAGTGACTGTGGATCATATGGATTCTTTGATTCATATTTTCCACCG
This sequence comes from Benthosema pterotum, assembly GCA_039105355.1. Lineage (NCBI taxonomy): Eukaryota > Metazoa > Chordata > Actinopteri > Myctophiformes > Myctophidae > Benthosema > Benthosema pterotum. Next base: position 38,720,769 of record CM076986.1, on the reverse strand, counting down.
ACGTTTAGAGTCGGTGGAAGGGGGGAGTGAAGTATAGAGAATCCATATTATCCACATATTCTGTATATTATCCTGCAATGTTAAAACATAGGTCACATTTGAACATACAGACGCAGACTTCTTGTCTGCTAAAGTGAGGAGACGGCTGTCTGCAACTCCAGTGGGGGTTATAGGCATTTGCATTACCATTGTTTTCATGGCTCTTGAAGCCAGCCCAGGTGCGAACCAAAACAGTCACCATTGTCCTGTGGAGAGCCACAGAGACAAATGCTAGCCATATGTCTGTCTCTCTGTATCAAATGTCTGTGTTTTTGACCACACCTTTGTATGTTAATTCACCTATGTTAGAAAACGTATATCTTGACTGTGTTCTGGGCATTCAAGTTAGTTAGTGTGCGTGAGAGTGAGAGAGTGTGTCTTTGGGGCAACTGACCACGCAGGTCAGGAGCCCGCGGCTCTCGTGGGCTTTGGCCCACGGGAGAATCCATCTTCTTCAATAAATACTACGGAAGACCAATCTTCATCTGCTTCCATCCATTTTTCACCGTTGTCTGGTTTAACTTGGGAACACTTCTCAGTTCTCATTTTGGTTTAATAGTGTAATATTTTTGCACTATTTGTGGGAAAAATATACCACAGCCGCACCCATACCATTTTCAGTTACAGGACTTTTATTAGTCAAGTAAAGCATCAATAATAACATCAGTTGTTGTTGAAGTTGCAACAGACACACAGCATGCATAAAGCTAAAGGTCTGACTCAAAGAGTTTTCTGTTTTCAATGTTGAAATGCTGTTGGTTTAGTGGTGCCACAGCTGTAATTGTAGTTAGTAGCAGTAGTAGTGTTTCAGATCATTTTAAATATAAGTGCTTTAATTTAATTTAATTAGGTTGTTTTGCATGCCATCATGTTTAGGTGGGGCAGTCTGGGCATTTAGGGGGGCATTGCCCCCCCATGCCCATGCCTAGATCCACCCCTGTTTACCGGTATGTTGTTGTGTAAAAGTGGTCATATTAGTGCTTGTTTTGTGTGTGCGTGTGTGTGCGTGTACGTGCGTGTGCGTGTGCGTGCGTGCGTGCGTGTATGTGCGTGTGCGTGTATGTGCGTGTGCGTGTGCGCGCGCGCGTGTGTGTGTGTGTGTGTGTGCGCGCTGATGCAGTGGGTAGCAGAGTTTCTGCTATCTGCACTGTGGTTGTAGTGTGTCCAGTCTGGGCCAAATTCACACAAAAAAAGAACACACTGTTCTGGGTCTAATTCTGGTGAAATTGACCAAGCTGAATCTTGGTCCCAGTCCAGCACTGTTTAGAGGCCCGAAACCCTCTTTGTGTGTATGTGTGTGTGTGTGTGTGCGTGCGTGCGTGTGTGTGTGTGCGTGCTTGTGTTAGATGTGTTGTGAGTCGGTAGTGCTGTTTTGTGTGTTTTAATGTGGTCTGACAATGACACAGGTCCCTGGTCTACAACCTGGCAGCATGCTACTTCATCACGTCTACAACACTATAGCTGCAAAGCTCCACAATAGACCTCTCTGTGGAGAGATTTCACAGCCAACCGTCGCTTCGGATATAACACCTAATGAGGGTCCTATTTGTTTGGGGAGTGGTCTCAATCATTAAATCCAAGTCTTTTTGAAAGCTTGTGCGTGCACGCCACGCATGCATGTCCATGCCTGTGTCTGTTGTGGCGAGACAGGGGGAGGCACAGACAGATTTGCAGGTTTTGACAACACTTTTATTTTGCCTTCGTTAATACAACTGAAAAATGCAGGCCAGAGAAAACATAACACTCAGAAGATCGCTGATATCTCTATGATGAAAGGTCTGGCCGGCTTCTGCGGGTGAGAGAGTTCAGTTAATCCACAGTCTTTCACAATTCAACAGGTTAGAGGGTTGGCTGTCTACGGCCCGGACCACCCTGGTGGGGCCTAGACAACCGGCAAATACACTCCTCTTCTGCTGGTAATATATAAAGGGCAGCGGCGTCTTGCGGGCCGAGGCGGGGTCAGGCGCTAGGCGCGCTCCATATGCCCATTCAGGTAAGTAGTTGTGTTCATCAGTAATAGTCTTTTAGTGGAAATAAAGAGGGTCCGATCCCCAGATCGTCCCGTGGGTGAGATATCCTTAGCTCTTGGTGCTCGTATAATATGGGGAATTATGACCTGTTTTAGTCTCATGAGCTGGACTCCGAGTGGCGAGGTTTCCAGCCCGTCTCGCCGGTGTCCCGGTGGAGATACGAGGTCCTCCTTCCGCCTCTTTCCCACCTCGTCTCTCCGTGTCCTGCTCCTATCCTGTTTGCCACCCGAAGTATTCTATCTCGCACGCCTCTGTGTGTGCCTGTGACCCGCTGCCGAGGCGTGTTAGTCTAAGTCTCGCTTTTATACTAGTCGGTAATCACCGCGGCTGGCGGTGATTGTCGGGGCGTGCCGGTGGCGGCGGCATCATCTCTAACTGGTCTAATATGAAGTTTGGCATATAGACGTGATCTATGACGCGTCCAAGGGGCCGCCTCGCCGCTCTCTGTGCGGCGCGACGCACAGCGTCGGTCGTTGCCCTGGCAACGCCCTCACGTTCGCGTGGCGTTGCCCTGGAGACGCCACACACCCCACCCCTAAGCTTCTTGTTCGGGCAAGAGGCTTCACTCACATCCTCGATACGGTCGTACATGCGAGAGAGTGCGTCGGCATGCGCCATCTCCTTCCCTGGCCGGTACTCTACGTTGAACGTATAGGCTTGTAGCTCGACAAACCACCGGGTTACTCGATCGTTACGGTCTTTGTTAGTGGACATCCATTTAAGGGGGGCATGGTCCGTGACCAGCGTGAACTTTCTACCCCATAAATAATACCGCAGGTGGTTGATGGCCCATTTGATCGCGAGACATTCCTTCTCGACCGTGGAGTAATTTCTCTCGTGCTTTTTCAACTTTCTGCTGACGTACGTCACTGGATGTTCGTCACCATGGATGGGTTGGGTCAGGACCGCTCCGATGCCCGTGCTCGAGGCGTCTGTGTGGAGAATAAAAGGTTTATTAAAGTCGGGGTTCACTAATACAGGGCTGCGACATAGCGCTGCTTTCAACGCGTGGAACGCGGCCTCCGCCTCGTCCGTCCACTGCGCTCTGTGTGGTGCGCTCTTCCGTGTCAGCTCATGTAGCGGGGCTGCGAGAGTCGCGAAATTCTCAACAAACTTTTGATAATAGGACACCAGGCCGAGGAAGGATTTAACTTGGGTCTTGGTTAGGGGCCGTGGCCAGCGCTGTATCTTCTCGACCTTTTTCTCTTGGGGACGGATACAGCCGCGGCCGATGGTATAGCCCAAGTAGTCGGTTTCAGACCAAGCGAGCCGGCATTTTTTTGGGTTGGCTGTGAGTCCAGCCGCGCGCAGCGCATCCAGCACGGCCGTTACGTGTTTGATGTGCAGTTCCCACGTCTCTGAGTGAATGATTACGTCATCGATGTACGCCCCCGAATAAGCGCGGTGGGGGCGGAGTATTTTGTCCATCAGTCTCTGGAATGTGGCTGGGGCGCCGTGGACCCCGAAAGGCATAACTTTATACTGAAAAAGGCCATCGGGGGTGGAAAAAGCTGTCTTGGGCTTGGCTCGGTCTGTGAGCTCCACCTGCCAGTAGCCTTTGGTCAAATCTAACGTACTTATGAACCGGGCCTGCCCCAGCCGGTCAATCAAATCGTCCGCCCGAGCCATCGGGTAGGAATCAAAGGCAGATATTTCATTTAGTTTTCGAAAATCGTTACAGAACCGCACTGTGCCGTCCGGCTTAGGGACCATTACGATAGGGCTGGACCACGGGCTATGCGATTCTTCAATCACCCCCAGCTCGAGCATTTTCTTTACTTCTTCTCGCACGGCTTCTCGGCGCGCCTCGGGGATTCTATAGGGCGGAGTCTTACCACTTTGCCGGGGACGGTGTCGATGTCATGCTGTAGCACGGTCGTGTGCCCTGGCAGCTCGGAGAAGACGTCTCGATTCTCCGCCAGCAGCTGCCGCGCGTCCTGCTGCTGCTGGGGGCTGAGCTCCTCGCCCATCGGCACCAGTGGGATCTGGGGGGAGGAGGTGGTTAGTAAAGCGGGCATGGGCGGCGGCACCGCTGGGTGCCATTTCTTTAACACATTTATGTGATATATCTGGTGGTGTCTCCTTCTACCTGGCTGGCACACTTTGTAGTTGACCGGGCCCACCCGCTCCACCACCTCGTACGGACCCTTCCATCTGGCGAGGAATTTGCATTCTGACGTCGGCACCAACACTAACACTTGGTCTCCCGGCTCGAACTGTCGTAACTGTGCGCCCCGGTTGTACAGGCGCGCCTGGCCGGCTTGAGCCTGGAGCATATGTTCTCTCACTATGGGCCACACTTTCTTTGCGCGCGCTTGCAGTGTGGCGACGTGTTCAATAACGCTCAGTAGCGGGGAGGGCTGGCTCTCCCAGGTCTCCTTTGCTAAGTCTAAAAGCCCTCTCGGCTGGCGCCCGTATAACAGCTCAAAGGGGGAAAACCCTGTAGATGCCTGCGGCACCTCCCGTATGGCGAACAGTACGTATGGAATGAGCCGGTCCCAATCCTTCCCATCTTCTTCCGTCACTTTTCGGAGCATACGTTTTAATGTGGAATTGAAACGTTCGCATAATCCATCTGTCTGGGCGTGGTATACAGAGGTGCGTATTTGCTTAATCTTAAGCCAGTTGGCTAGTTGGGACATTAAGCGCGACATGAACAAAGTGCCCTGATCTGTGAGAATCTCATCCACTACGCCCACCCTACTGCACAACATCATTAACTCGTGCGCAACGGTCTTTGCATTGGCCACGCGTAATGGAATGGCTTCTGGATATCGTGTGGCATAATCAATGATGACTAAGATGTATTTATGGCCCCGGGCCGACTTAGGTAGCGGTCCTACGATATCCATAGCTATCCGAGAGAACGGTACATCTATTATGGGCATCGGAATTAGCGGGCTATGGGGGACCCCCCGAGGGGCCGTTAGCTGACATTCTGTACATGAGCGGCAAAAGTTCTCTACGTCCTTCTTTATTCCCGGCCAGTAGAAGCGGGCCGTTACTCTGTCATACGTTTTCTGAACGCCGAGGTGTGCGCCAAGCTGGTGGGTGTGCGCTAAGTACAGCACGCGTAATACATACGTTTTGGGAACTAACAACTGTTCGAGCGGTGCCCCGGTACTGTCTTTCGTCCCGCGGTACAGTAAACCTCTTTTCACCAGAAAGTGTGGGAAAGGCTTTTCACTCACCCCAGGATTGAGCTGTCCATCGACCTCCACTACGTGGCTCCGTGCAGTGGCCAGGTTGGGGTCCTCCCACTGCGCCGTGGCAAACTTTCCCTGCAGCCGTGCCGGCGGTGCATCAATCTGGGGGTAGTCGCGGAAGGGTCCGCGTCCGGCGGGGGCGTCAGCTCCTCCGAGGATCCAGGGTCCTCGGCGGGGGAGTTGTCGGGGCCCGGGCTGTTTGAGGACTCGTCCGCCCCGCTTCGTCGGAGGGCGGGGCACGCCAGCTTCCCTTTGGCGCGACTCCTCCGCGGCCGTCTCCTCCTCGGGGCTTCTTCGTCGCGGCCCGGGGCCCAGTACTTGTCGAACAGGCTGCAATCGGTGCCAATCAGGAGTACCACACTCGGGTACCACACCCGCCTCCACGCTCGCGCTGCCTCGCGGCGTCTGGACAAACAGGAGGGCCACTGGATACCGTTTTACATCTCCGTGGACACAGGTGACGGGGATCGTTCGGGGGCCGGTGACCGGGGCTAGGTCTCCTCTGACCAGCGTCACGACGCTGCCCGAGTCGACCAGGGCGTGCGCGTCGGTCCCGTCGATGCGCACCGGCAGCTCCGCCTGCCGTCGACCCGAACTACCTGTGTGCAGGGCCGGCCGTCCGTCCCCGCTAGCTGCAGACGGCATGGATGCCTCGTTGTCCCGGGCCCTGTCCGGACATGCCCAGGAGAGGTGGCTGTCGTGGCCACAGACGTAGCAGCGCCGGGGGCCACGGTCACCCTTGGCGGCGCGCTCTGGCGGGTTGGTGCGAGGTCGGGGCCGAGGGGGCGAGGACTGGCGGCGCGCGCCTCTGCCTTGGCGCTCGTCCGCCTTCGTGGTCTCGCCCTTGGTGCTCTTAAGCATTTCGTTCGTGATCTGCCAATTCTCAACCAGGGCCACGAGGGCATCCACAGAGGTGGGGCTAACATGGGCCGTGTACTTCTTAGCTTCGGGTGGCAAACTACGCACACAGCGGTCGATGACGACGCGGTCGATCCAGGGGGGGTCGCCTCCGGCCGCCAGCCAGCTGTGTGACAGGCGGTATAGCTCCGCTATTTGGGGTCGGGCCGGCTGGCTCGTCTGGAAAGCCCACTGGTGGAATCTGTGCGCACGGGCGGGGAGGCTGTAGCCTATAGTAGCCAGGACGGCTGCCTTCAGCCGGTCATAATTCCCCGCCTCTCTGGCCGGGAGATCTCGGCATGCTTGCTGGGCCGTACCGGAGAGAAAAGGCGTGATGATGTTTCCCCAGTCCTCCGCCGGCCATCCCTCTCTGGTGGCCGTGCGCTCGAATAGCTCGAGGAACGCCTCCACGTCATCGTCAGGGCCCAGCTTGGTGAGCACGGCGGCTGGCGTCTTCGCCGCGGCCCCCGCTTGATTCTCCATTCTACGTGCCATTTCTCTGACCGCATTTTGCAAATCTGTCTGGCTCTTTTGTAATTCATTTTGGCTCTTGGCCAGGGCCGTTAGCAAGTGGGCCACCTCCATGTTGTAAAGCCGGAATCAGACTGTGCCCGCAGTCCTCCACCAAATTGTGGTGAGACAGGGGGAGGCACAGACAGATTTGCAGGTTTTGACAACACTTTTATTTTGCCTTCGTTAATACAACTGAAAAATGCAGGCCAGAGAAAACATAACACTCAGAAGATCGCTGATATCTCTATGATGAAAGGTCTGGCCGGCTTCTGCGGGTGAGAGAGTTCAGTTAATCCACAGTCTTTCACAATTCAACAGGTTAGAGGGTTGGCTGTCTACGGCCCGGACCACCCTGGTGGGGCCTAGACAACCGGCAAATACACTCCTCTTCTGCTGGTAATATATAAAGGGCAGCGGCGTCTTGCGGGCCGAGGCGGGGTCAGGCGCTAGGCGCGCTCCATATGCCCATTCAGGTAAGTAGTTGTGTTCATCAGTAATAGTCTTTTAGTGGAAATAAAGAGGGTCCGATCCCCAGATCGTCCCGTGGGTGAGATATCCTTAGCTCTTGGTGCTCGTATAATATGGGGAATTATGACCTGTTTTAGTCTCATGAGCTGGACTCCGAGTGGCGAGGTTTCCAGCCCGTCTCGCCGGTGTCCCGGTGGAGATACGAGGTCCTCCTTCCGCCTCTTTCCCACCTCGTCTCTCCGTGTCCTGCTCCTATCCTGTTTGCCACCCGAAGTATTCTATCTCGCACGCCTCTGTGTGTGCCTGTGACCCGCTGCCGAGGCGTGTTAGTCTAAGTCTCGCTTTTATACTAGTCGGTAATCACCGCGGCTGGCGGTGATTGTCGGGGCGTGCCGGTGGCGGCGGCATCATCTCTAACTGGTCTAATATGAAGTTTGGCATATAGACGTGATCTATGACGCGTCCAAGGGGCCGCCTCGCCGCTCTCTGTGCGGCGCGACGCACAGCGTCGGTCGTTGCCCTGGCAACGCCCTCACGTTCGCGTGGCGTTGCCCTGGAGACGCCACACTGTGCATAGGCGATTTTTGAGGGGTCAAAAACTGAGCGCTCTGCTGTTCAAGCAGCCTAAATAGGGACAAACTGGAGTTGGAAATACATTGTTTCCAAAAAGCCTAGCCCAAATAAGGGCTATTTTAGGCATGTGTGTGACATGAAAATTGTTTGTGTCGTTACAATTAAAAGTCTCATTGCTCATATTTTAATAGAATACAGTATAATGTCGGTATTTGACGATATTCGGTATTTCGGTATTCGATATTTTTTATAGACCCAACGATATTACTCGGTATTGATTTCAATATCGCCATAAACGGTAATACCGGTATATTGCCCAAGACTTCCCGTAAGGGGACCCGTAAGGGTCCATTTGGACCCTTCCGACTCCACAACAATCTTCGGTCTCTCAAACTTATAACCTCCAGTAGTGTGTCTGACTATGCTATACTTTTAAAGCCATAATTTCCTGATGTAATCCCAGCCTCTGTATGTATACAGCATTCTCTCCTACTACTGAACACGGACTTGTGTATGTGGGGGAAAACTTTGCAGAGATGCAGATGATGATGATGACGGTGATGATGATGAAAATAAAAGTTCTATATTCCCAGCACAGTTGTCACTTCTGGTTTGTCCCTGGTTCCTCCTGAGGAAGCCTGTACTGCTCATTAGTATGAACGGCAGCGTGGGGAGAGAGGGAGAGATGGAGACAGCACTGCTGTAAAGACTTTACACTGCTTAAAACTTCATGTACTGAACGCGTTTTGGTGTTTTAGCTGTTGAAAAATAGCAGATCTACAAGCTCATATCGCGCCACCGAGTGGCGCGATATGAGCTTGTAGTTCTGCTATTTTTGAAAAATTGTGAAAATGCGGTGCAAATCTTTGAATACATTATTTTGGAAGCAAACATTTTTAACTCAAATCTTTGCTTCTGGGGGGATCCCGAGAACAACATGTTTTTAGATGAGGTTCTGCAGCTAAATAATACAGATTTCTTGGGGTCCTTTCTATGAAATATGTTAAGCATCACTGACACAGAAAGATTTTTTTCCAGAAAAAAAAAACTAGAATTTAAAGAAAGAAAACTAGGATTTAGTGTCACAAACTAGAATTTAGTGTCATGGACTAGAATCTAGTGTCAGAAACTGGAATCTAACTTCAGAAACTACAGTCTACTGAGAGGAACTAGAATCTACCGTGGGAGACTAGAATCTGGCATCGGAAACTAAAATCTGATCAGGACACAATGGATTAAGACATGGTTTTCCTTTCTTTTTTTGTGGCTGGTGGGCGGGTGGGGGCTGGATGTGGATCTCCTCGTTCATTACCCAGCTCCGCAGAGAGGCAGAATGAGCAGGGATGGGATGGCACCACGGAGGGGAGATCAATAATTAATGCATAGAAAGTGCCGGGCAAATACTGGCTGGCTGCTGTCAAGTGGCTGTGGATGTTGGATGCCATGTTAAATGGAGAGAGAGACAGAGAGAGAGAGAGAGACAGACAGACAGACGGACAGAGGGACAGAGAGAGAGAGACAGAGACAGAGAGAGAGAGACAGAGACAGAGACAGAGACAGAGACAGAGACAGAGACAGAGACAGAGACAGAGACAGAGACAGAGAGAGAGAGAGAGAGAGAGAGAGAGAGAGACAGGGCCGGATTTAGCCAGATCTACTAGGGTGGGCTGGAAGAATGGCAGGGTGGGCACCTCCAAAGTTTTTCATATGAAGCAGTGGTTTTCAATATTTTTGAAACCAGGGCCCATTCCGCATTTGAGCCACCATTTGAGGACATTTTAACCCCACAGACCCCAAAACTAAAGATTTCTTTTGCTTTTGTCCACAATACCAGGCTGGATTTGGGGGGAAAAACAGTCAAACATACAGATCAAAATGACCATTAATCTTCTACATTCACTAGTTGTGTAGACTTGGGCTAATTGACATGATGAATATTTTAACTCTTTAGAGTGTAAAAATGAAACCAAATCCATTTGGTTTCATTTTTACGCTCTCAAGGAGTTATATCTGGTTAACCAAATTTCCAACATTTAGCTGGGGACCATCTGTGGTCCGCTGATGAAAACCACTGATATAACCTTTCATTGGGTGGGCAAGATGCACATCTGGGTGGGCGCCGCTGCCCACCCCTGCCCCCCTCTAGATCCGGCCCTGGAGAGAGAGAGAGAGACAGAGAGAGAGAGAGACAGAGAGACGCAGCATGCAGCATGAATCCCGGAGATTGTTATTCACTAGTGTGGTTAAAAGTATACAGAGCGACGGGCGGACACAGACATACACACAGACACGTCTGTGGCAGTCAGAGCCTCTTCAAACTACTTACTACTCTGACTGTCGGTGATTACATTAGATTGCATTATTGTCGTTGCATAATAAAACAGTGCAGAACTTGGACGGCTTGGCAGCGCTCCACTGTCTGCCCACTCCAGAGATGAGAGCGGAGGAGCAGCTCTGTTGGCAGCATGCGGTCCATGCTCCATGCTCCAGGCCCATCAGCGCACCATTCCCAGCCGGGGTTAACCCATTGTGTCCATTGTGATCAGATTCTAGTTCCTGATGCTAGATCCTAGTTCACAGCGCTAGATTCTAGTTTCTGATGCTAGATTCTAGTTTCTGATGCTAGATTCTAGTTCCTCATGCGAGATTCTAGTTCACAGCGCTAGACTCTAGTTTCCGACACTAGATTCTAGTTCCTCATGCTAGGTTCTAGTCCCCCACGGTAGATTCTAGTTCCTCCCAGTAGATTGTAGTTTCTGAAGCTAGATTCCAGGTTCTGACACTACTGTAGATTCAAGTTCCCGACACTAGATTCTAGTCCATGACACTAAATTCTAGTTCCCGACACTAGATTCTAGTCCATGACACTAAATTCTAGTTCCCGACACTAGATTCTAGTCCATGACACTAAATTCTAGTTCCCGACACTAGATTCTAGTCCATGACACTAAATTCTAGTTTGTGACACTAAATTCTAGTCCCTGGCGCGAGGTTCTAGTTTTTCTGGAAAAAAACTCTTTCTGTGTCAGTGATGCTTAACATATTTCATAGGAAGGACCCCCAGAAATATCTATTATTTAGCTGCAGAACCTCATCTAAAAACATGTTGTTCTAGGGATCCCCCAGAAGCAAAGATTTGAGTTAAAAATGTTGGCTTCCGAAATAATGTATTCAAAGATTTGCACCACATTTTCACAATTTTTCAAAAATAGCAGAACTACAAGCTCATATCGCGCCACTCGGTGGCGCGATATGAGCTTGTAGATCTGCTATTTTTCAACAGCTAAAACACCAAAACGCGTTGAGTACACAAAGGGTTAATTGGATGTTACATTCGTGATGACTTTTTTTTTTCCTCTCTTCTTCCCATTAAATGTGGAATCCAAGTGTATGTATACAGGCCAACGGGACGGAATAATGAGAAAGTTGAATTTTGACTGTATTTTTTCGATTGTTATTATTAACACATCGACCGCGGCCGCACGTCTGTGGTTTTCTGCCCTATGCCACGGCTCAAGCCAGCGGATTCTGTAAAAAAAAACCCTTATTTTGAAGCGCTAGATCTCCTAAACAGGATGTGCGATGACGTCATGCTGTTTCTGGTGTCTTGAATAACCTGTCCTCTGACCTCTGATCTGAGCAAAAAGTTATGGGTCAAAAGTCAGGAAATGACGTCCAGCCCTAGTTTAGATTTACCCATGCGGCCACGACATTCAGGGGCAGAAACTCAGGAGAGGCGTTTGAATGCATTGGATTGAATGGGTGCGAATGGGACAAAAAAAAAAGGTTGTCATGGCAATTCTGTTCCAAATTAAAGTCAGCAACAGGATCTTTATCAGACGATGCGCTCGGGCTAATAGTTGGATTAAAGAATGAAATCTACATTTTGTCGTTTTTTGCACCTTCGTCGTTATGGGCGGACGGGACCACGCACGACGACTGCGGGATCGGCGGGCCAGGAGTTAAGAGGATGGCCCTTTGAGATGCTGCAACTGGTTTTAAAGCTACACAAGTCATCACCCTCAGTCTCACTGCTCTGCACTTCATTTGTCTCGTGGTCCTGTCTCGGTCTCACCCTCAATTTGTCTTGTCACGATCTCGGAGCAAATGTCTCGGGTCTCGTTGGCCACGGAGGACACTCGAGACGAGACAATGCATAGGAAATGTTCTATATTCATAAAGACAGCTGTCTCATACAGAGCACAGCACTTGGATGAGCTGCACATCGCTAGCAGTCTGCAAACCCACAGTTAGTATTGTACAGTAACAACATAAGTATCTGTAATGTGTTCTGTTGTTACTATTACTACAGAACAATCAAAAATTGGCTTTTTGCCTCGGCCTCTCTAGATCTTGGCCTCCGTCTAAATCCCCTCGATGGGGGAGGGCCAAGACTACAGGCTGAACTAAAGTCTGCGTAATATTAATTTAATTTCAGCATAAAAGTAAGTGTAAGACCAACCATTTTGACACCAGGGCCCTCTATTTATTCAGCATATGAGGCACGGAGGACATTTTAGCCCCGCAGACCCCTAAACTAAATATTTCTTTTGTCCACAATTCCAGGCTGGATTTGGGAAACAAAACAGTCAAACATACAGAGTAAAATGACCATTAATCTTATACATTCTCTAGTTGTGTAGAATTGGGGCTAATTCACATGATCAATATTTTAACTCTTGAGAGCGTAAAAATGAAACCAAATGGACCCGCAAGGGTCCATTTGGTTTCATTTTTACGCTCTCAAAGAGTTACATCTGGTTAACCAACTTTCCATATTTAACTGGAACTCTCTCCATAACCACTGCTGGTCCCCGGACCACTGGTTTAAAACCCTTTCACAGGCCGGTCAGAGTCAGCCAAAGGGCCGCATAATGCCCAGGTGTGCTCTAGGTCTTGGTCTTGTTCTCGACCCCTCTAGGTGCTAGTGTCGTCGTCTTGACCTTTAGTTAGGGAAAGTTAGCAATATATTTGGACCATCTGTGAAAAAGAATTACTACCAATAGCTTTCTTCACCAATGTGTTCTGATAGGTGTCTAGAATCACCTCTCAATTAGTGCAAGCCCAAATCCCATGGGAAAATCCTGGAGAGCCAATCAAAGTTATGGAGCACAGAGTGCTTGGTTGAAAAATATGAACAAAAATTTCTAAAAGTCTAAAATGAAATTGTGGGGTGTCTAACTATGGGTTTTCAGGGGTGCTGAATCCATTCCAAACATTAGTTTTGGATAAAAATGTATCCCTGGCCATATAACCTATATATGTTGGTTATTAAGCTGTAAAAACACCCAAAAATGCTGTCCGCTTGACAAATAACCATTTAATATGAATATTTTTCACTTTAGAGTGGATATTACTGCCTCAAATGTACCTACAAAACTGCCTAAACTCATAAGCTACGATTTGAGCCCAAGATGACCTCTCTGTCTAGAGAATTACTCTTTCTGGTACTGGCAACATGACGTAGCGTTCCTTCTGTCCACACTTCAGGCATACTTCCCCCACACTGTACATTATTCCATCCTTCGAAAGACATCACTCCAACGAACCTCAGCAGTCAATGAGCCATCCATTTTTATTTTAAATATCTATTGTTCTGACAGAGCATTACTCCACGGCGCTCTGTGGCTCTAACATCGCACCATTACAGCCTTCTGCTAGATGAAATATATCTCTTGTTGGATATATTACTATAGTTCTATCTAACAGTGTTCTAACAACTCCTCCAAGAAGAGAAAGGAACAGACACCTCCTCGCTATGTGACTGTAATCCCACAGAGCTCAGGGTCTGTTATTCATCCAACATTCTATTTACCCCCCCAGTTGCTGCACATGATTAATAGGCTCTTTGAATGTGTTTTTTTCCTCCCCTCGAAGCCTCCTGCGTCTGCCTTAGCTTAATAAAAATAATAATAAATGACTAAGTCCTATCCCTAACTGCATGCAGTGTTGCCAACTTGGCGCATTTGTCGCTATATTTAGCGCTTTTTCAGACCCCCTAGCGCCAAAATTAGTGAAAAACGCCTGGCGGAAAATCTAGTGCTTTTTGGCTGGTGAGTTGGGGCGAAATTGATTGACAGGCGCCAGAGATAAAACCCTCATTTTTCACCATTTCTCCTCCTATGACAGTGGTTTTCAACCAGTGGTCCCCAGGCTAAATGATGGATAGTTGCACCACCACACTATGCACAATGCGAACAGGCAGGAGATATAGAGCTCCACCGTTGATAAGGTATAACAGGTATAGACGCTCTTTTGTACCTCTCTCAATGGCGAGAGCATTTAGCCCCTACCGTGGTCTATGTGTGTAACTGTTTTGTCCTATGTCTACTGTCATGTGTCTGTTTGTAACTGTATGCAGCCCTGGTCTCTGACCCCAAGACAAATCTCTCCCACGGGAGACTAATAAAGCAAACCTTGAACCTTGAACCACCAGGTGTAACTCTTGAGAGCGTAAAAATGAAACCAAATGGACCCTTACGGGTTCATTTGGTTTTTATTTTTACGCTCTCAAGAGTTAAAATATTCATCATATGAATTATCCCAACTTAGTCTACACAACTAGAGAAATTAGAGAATGTAGAAGAATAATGGTCATTTTGATCTGTATGCTCCAGGCGAGCATCTAGCACATTCTAGTGCATTTTGGAAGTGCCACTAGTGCATTTTGGATGTTGGCAGTTGGCAACACTGCCTGCATGCAAAGACACGTAGTTGGAGTGATGAGATGAACCCCGTCTCCCCCAAGACACTTGACATTAATCAATAGATTGGTAGCGCAAAGTGTGTTTAGAAGATGCTGCATCTAGGTCAGTGGTTTTCAACCTTTTTCATTCCGGGGCCCACCATTTATTCAGAATTTGAGTCACGGACCACCATTTGATGACATTTTAGCCCCTCATTTTACGCTCAAGACTTGGACCCTGACCCCAACCCTGCAGAAATCCCTACACCAGAATACTGCAAACTGTTCTGGATGTGGACCAGAACACCCACATTACCAACAAGGATCTGTACGGGCAACTGCCAAGGCTCAGCAAGAAGGTAGCAGCTAGGAGGATGAGGTTGGCCGGCCACTGCCACAGACATGGCGAGCTCCCAGCCAGCAGGCTGGTCCTGTGGGAACCAACACACGGGCATCGATCACGAGGACGCTCTGCACTAACTTATGTGGACGTCCTGAAGAAGGATGCAGGAGCTGAAAGCTCTTCAGAGCTGGCCGGGTGTATGGAGAACCGGAAGGACTGGAGACTCCGATGGAAGTTCGTCTGAGGACGACTAAGAGAAGAGTTAGATCTGGTTAACCAACTTTTCATCTGGTTAACCAATTTAGCTGGGGACCACCTGGAACCATCTCAAGGACCACTAGCCCCGCCTTGTCATGAGCCCGACTTCAATTATTAGCTGACAACAATAAAGTTCTGGACCGTCTGCGGGGTAAAGCCAGAGTCTGCCCCACACAGCACACAGAATAACAGATACGTGCGAAGCCCCGGCAGAGATAATGAAATATCAGAGAGCGTTGAAAAATAAAATGCTTACAGCAATACTTAAAAAGTGGCATTGCAATTTGATATTGTACCTATAGTACAATTCGAGCCGGCTGCATGTGGAGGTATATCAACGCACCCACTTGATTACGCACCTCTGTGACAGGGGCGGATCTAGGCATGGGCATGGGGGGGCAATGCTTCCCTAAATACCCAGTCTGCCCCCCCAAACAAGATGCCATGCAAAACAACCCAAGATATTTCAAATTAAAGTGCTTATATTTAAAATGATTTGAAACACTACTACTGCTACTAACTAACTACAGTTGTGTCACCACTAAACCAACAGCATTTCATCATTGAAAACAGAAAACTCTCTGAGTCAGACCTTTAGCTTTATGCATGCTGCGTCTGTTGCAACTTCAACAACAACTGATGTTATTATTGATGCTCAATTGCGTAATAAAAGTCCTGTAACTGAAAATGGTATGGGTGCGACTTCATCGCCCGTGGCGCTTCGCGCCACGGGCGATGAAGCCGCACCCATACCATTTCTCATGCCCCTCCAACATGTTCTCTTGCCCCCCCAAATGGGACGTTTTACATCCGCCCCTGCTCTGTGACCGCCTGCAAACGGAGGAATGAACGTACCGAGGCGTTTTACCGTTGTACGAGCAACATGCAGCACGCGAGCGGGTCACACAACATAAACCCGAGTGTGTATCCATCTACAGCGCTGTTGCACCCGTTCCATCGATTTTCCACGGCACTCCAGAACCAGCTGTATTCATATAATTGCCATGCTGGGGTCTCGCTTTGGTTCCTTTTATTGGACAGGGTATATGTATGTATACACCCGCAGTAAAAGGGCCGACCTTGCTGCTGCTGCGGCCAGGGGCGGATCTAGGCATGGGCATGGGGGGGCAATGCCCCCCCGAAAATACCCAGTCTGCCCCACCAAGATATTTCAAATTAAAGTGCTTGTATTTAAGATGATTTGAAACACTACTACTACTGCTACTAACTACAGCTGTGACACCACTAAATCAACAGCATTTTATCATTGAAAACAGAAAACTCTCTGAGTCAGACCTTTAGCTTTATGCATGCTGCCTGTCTGTTGCAACTTCAACAACAACTGATGTTATTATTGATGCTTTACTTCATTAATAAAAGTCCTGTAACCAAAAATGGTATAGGTTCGAGTTCATCGCCCATGGCGCGAAGCGACATGGGCAATTAAGCCGTCCTTATACCATTTTCTCTTGCCCCTCCAACATGTTTTCTTGCCCCCTCAAATGGGACATGTTACATCCGCCCCTGGCTGCGGCTGCCGTCCCGAAACAGTCAATAATGCTTTTCTTCTACTGCCGTGACTGGAGGGGACAGGGGAGGGAGGGGAGGGGACAGGGGAGGGAGGGGAGGGAGGGGACAGGGGAGGGAGGGGACAGGGGAGGGAGGGGACAGGGGAGGGGAGGGAGGGGACAGGGAGGGAGGGGAGGGAGGGGACAGGGGAGGGAGGGGACAGGGGAGGGAGGGGACAGGGGAGAGAGGGGAGGGAGGGGACAGGGGAGGGAGGGGAGGGAGGGGACAGGGGAGGGAGGGGACAGGGGAGAGAGGGGAGGGAGGGGACAGGGGAGGGAGGGGAGGGGAGGTAGGGGACAGGGGAGGGAGGGGAGGGGACAGGGGAGGGAGGGAGGGGAGGGAGGGGACAGGGGAGGGAGGGAGGATGGTCATGTCCATCCTTTTTCTGATGATGCCCTTGGGCCCCGGCCTCGCGTGCAGCACACAGTGTTGCCAACTTGGCACATTTGTTGCTATATTTATCTTTTTTTTCCCCAGTCACCCCCTAGCGCCTTTTTGGCTGGTGAGTTGGGTCGAAATTGGTTGACAGGCGCCAGAGATAAAACCCACATTTTTCACCATTTTGCCTTCCTTCCTAGAAAGTACCATTCGTAACCAAATGGACCTTTATAGATCTTTAACTCTTGAGACGGTAAAATGAAACCAAATGGACCCTTAAATGGCTCCATTTGGTTTCATTTTACGCCCTCAAGAGTTAAATTATATTTAAACATCTGAATTACCTAATTTTCAACACTCTAGTCTACACATTTAGAAAATGTAGAAGAATTGTTATTTTGACCAACATTTTGCCAGTTATCTTATATTAGTCCAAGAGACTAAACTCAAACATCAAATGGTGGCTAAAATGCAGAATAAATAACATAATAAATAAACTGAATAGGCCCTGGTATGAAAATGGTAGAAAACCACTGCTCTAGTGCATTCTAGTGCATTTTGGAGGTGCCACTAGTGTATTTTGGATTTTGGCAGTTGGCAACACTGGCAGCACAGCCCCTCCTCCCTCCAGATGAAATGCCATTTCGCCCACCCACCCTCCACCCCACCCCGAAAGCAGGGAGGGAGTAGGGACATTGGCCTCCTCAGGGGCAGATGTAACAATTCCCAATTGGGGGGGCAGGAGAAAATGGTATGGGTGCGACTTCATCGCCCGTGTCGCTTCGCGCCACGGGCGAAGAAGTCGCACCCATACCATTTTCAGTTACAGGACTTTTATTAGGCAAGTAAAGCATCAATGATGAAGTTGCAACAGACACGCAGCGTGCATAAAGCTAAAGGTCTGACTCAGAGAGTTTTCTGTTTTCAATGATGAAATGCTGTTGGTTTAGTGGTGACACAACTGTAGTTAGTTAGTAGCAGTAGTAGTGTTTCAAATCATTTTAAATATAAGCACTTTAATTTGAAATATCTTGGGTTGTTTTGCAAGGCATCGTGTTTGGGGGGGCAGACTGGGTATTTAAGGGGGCATTGCCCCCCCCATGCCCATGCCTAGATCCGCCCCTGGACATTGGCCTCCTCCGCCGCCGCTACGCTTCAGAAATGCATGAAGGTGTCATTCTGAGGGATGGCAGCGCTTGAACCCGCGGGACCACTTACAAGGCAACCTGGTGGGGCAGCGGGGCGGAGGGGTGGTGGGGCAGCGGGGTGGTGGGTCAGTGGACGTGGAGCACCGATCGAGACATCATTCATGTGAGGGACAGGAGGGGAAAACAAAAAACACCTCCCACCACCCAAAAATGGGAGGTGTGGAGAAAAACAAACCAGAGCAATCCCATTTGGATTCACATCAGCCTGCTGGCTTGTTTATCTTTTCATAGGGGACCCCAAGGCTAAGGTGTTAATGTGTATGTGGCCTAAAAAATGTTGTTGTTTTTAACGAGCAATGAAAAACATCTTGTCTTGTCTCCTCAGTAGCGTTTACCTGAACAATTCCATTTTAAAATACTTTCGATACTTCAAACGTTGTGACTGTGTTTGTGTTTGTGGTGCTCCCATGTCTGGTTTCTATCTTCACCACAAATAACCAAGTTTAAACAATCAGGCTTTCATATCAGGGCTTGACACTAACACTTGCCCGCTTGCCCGGGGCAAGTAAAAAAAAATGGTGGGGCAAGTGAAGACTGCTACCTGGTTGCCCGATCGGGCAAGTGTGCAATAGTGCACTATAACACTACACTATAACACAACACAAGATAAATTTGTCTTGAAGGCAGTCATTGCACTCTGCCTCTGTGTCTTTCCCTGCTTTCTAGCTATCCACAATTCCAGGCTGGATTTGGGAAACAAAACAGGCAAATTAACATACACATCAAAATGACCATTAATCTTCTACATTCTCTAGTTGTGTAGACCTGGACTAATTAAGATGATGAATTTTAACTCTTGAGAGTGTAAAAATGAAACCATTTCATTTTTACGTTCTCAAGAGTTACATCTGGTTAACCAACTTAACTGGGGACCACCTGGAACCCTCTCAGGGACCACTGGTGGTCCCCGGACCACCTGTTGAAAACCCCTGGTTTAAAGCACCCAAGTAGGAAGTATACTTGAATGCAAAATTTACAATATATTTTTGGGGGGCAAGTGACCATGACCTGAGGGCAAGTAGAACCTGACTTGCACTTGCCCGATGGGCAAGTGCCTCGGAGACCTTAGTGTCAACCCCTGCATATCCTATCATATCACAAGCTTTATTAGAAATTGCTCTCAGGAACAGCTTGTCGGATGATGTTATCAATGCACCTTGCTTTTTATAATTACTCCTCTCCTTCAGTCTTCAATTCCAAATTCCCATTTATACTTTCTTTACAAGGTCCAACATTGTTGATTTTCCAGTCTAGCATGGAATGGAAAACATTCCTGGTTTTACATAGAATCACTATTATAAAGGACTCAACTCTAAAATAATCTACATATCAGCGCCCACACCAACTCAGGACCTTGTGGTACTAAACGGCTTTCAGAGTCCAGAAAGAAAAGACTACAGTAGACTGGCTATGTCTGAGTGGTGACTGAGGCCCAAACCTTTAGGAATAAGCTGGAGGGACATTATACAATATATTAAGCATTAGAAACTATTTTAGGAATGCACATTATTTGCGCTTTACAACTTTTTACTTTTGCTCTTCCAACTATTATATAACAGTATTTTATTCTGGTATTTCTGCTTTTAATCCTTTGTGTACTGAACGCGTTTTGGTGTTCAACGCATTATGTTACACTTTAGCTATTGAAAAATATCAGATCTACAAGATCATATCGCGCCACCGAGTGGCGCGATATGAGCTTGTAGATCTGATATTTTTTTGGAAAAATTGTGAAAATGATGCACAAATCTAAGAATATATTCTATTTGACACCTGATTGTAGTTTCTGACACTAGATTCTAGTTTCTGACTAGTTTCTAGTTTCTGATGCTAGATTCTGACAGATTCTAGTTTCTGTCTAGTTTCTAGTTTCTGATGCTAGATTCTGACAGATTCTAGTTTCTCTGAAAAATCTATGTTCCTGTGTCAGTGATGCTCAACATATTTCATGCCAAGGACCACCAGAATTATCTATATTTGGCTGCGGACCCTCCCCATCTGAAAACATGTTGTTGTAGGGATCCCCCAGAAGCAACGATTTTAGTTCAAAATATTTGCTTCCGAAAGAATATATATTCAAAGATTTGCATCACATTTTCACAATTTTTCAGAAATATCAGAGCTACAAGCTCACAGCGCGCCACTCGGTGGCGCGCTGTGAGCTTGTAGCTCTGATATTTTTAATAGCTTAAGTGTAACATAATGCTTTGAACACCAAAACGCGTTCAGTAGACAAAGAAAGGGTTAATCGTGTTACACAAATCATCTTCCCTCAACACTGCCTCTCTCTCTCCATATGCTGCATCCCATCCTCCCCCGGCCGTTCCGTTCCGTTCCTCGGCTGTTGTCCTTTTTATTTTTGTCTTTGCTCAGCCTCTGACCCAGGCTGCAGCTCCGTGTTAAAACGGAAACGTCCCTGAGATGTTTGTCTGCACTGCAGCCAAGCAGAGCAAGCTGCCTCCTGCTGGCTCTCACTTCACAGGAGAGAGAAATAAACTACAGAAAGAAAAACTACAAACTACAAAACTCTGCTCCCTTCGGCCGGGTCAGGTTGTCCACAGGGACGGATCTAGAGGGGGGGCAGGGGTGGGCAGAGCCCCCCAAACGTGCATCCTCCTGCCCACCCAATGAAAGGATAGTAGACCCATCAGTGGTTTTAGGGACTGCCAGTGGTCCTTGAGAGAGTTTCCCAGCTAAATGGTGGAAAGTTGGTTAACCAGATGTAACTCTTTGAGAGCATAAAAAAGGAAACCAAACGGACCCTTGCGGGTCCGTTTGGTTTCATTTTTACACTTTCAAGAGTTAAAATATTCACCATCTGAATTAGCCCAAGTCTACACAAATTCAGCCTGGTATTGTGGACAAAAGCAAAAGAAGATCTTTAGTTTTGGGGTCTGTGGGGCTAAAATGTCATCAAATGGTGAACCATGGCTCAAATGCCGAATGAATAGTGAGCCCTGGTGTCAAAAAGGTTGAAAACCACTGCTTCATATGAAAACCTTGGAGTTGCCCACCCAGCCATTCTTCCAACCCACCCTAATAGGGCTGGCTGAATCCGGCCCTGGTTGTCCATGGCAGTGGTGTAAACTTTGTGGGGGTCTATACGGTGGCTTGAGCACCCAGGAGGGTTTTTTGGGAATGTACACAGCGATTTTCAATGTCAGAACTACTTCTGTGTATTGTAGCGAATGTGTAGCTCTGGTCCAGAGCTCCACTGATTCTATGGGTCTGCCTTGTATTGGAGCTCTGTAACATACATTCCAATCTGTCATTACTTTACTTATTCACCAAAACAAACACGGCTTGTATGACCAAAAACACATATGGCTTTTTGGCCAGAACGCGATAGTTTTTCACTGGAAAAACAACCTGGATTTGGGGCCTCTACCCTATCCCTAACCCTGATTTTTTGCACAACAACACCTACATTTATTTGCTATCTGCTATTTTCACCATCTCTCTTTTGCGTCTCGAACTGAAATGCTTGAGAACCACTAGGAGGGGGTGTGGGACCAGATACTCAGTTGCTTGGATTTCCATTGACAAACAGCCAAATAAACTTCAAAATAGAATCCCTTTGAACACGTCGCTCGCGCATTGTTTATGGGCTGCAACCGAGAGCTCAAACACTGACAATACGTCTTCTATCAAAAACACTTAAACAACAACTGTCTAGCCAAATTATTTTCTTTTCTTTGCTTTGCGCCACCACCACGCTACTCCAGTCATCACTAAGTAAAGAGGAATGATGGGAAAAATAAAAAATGTTAATGTAAACAGAGAGAGGGCAAAGTCACATACAGACAGTAGATGCCTTTATATCAGGGGTTTTCAACAGGTGGTTCAGGGACCACCAGTGGTCCTTGAGAGTCTTCCAGGTGGTCCCCAGCTAAGTTGTTTAACTCTTGAGAACGTAAAAATGAGTTAAAAAGAGTTAAAATATTCATCATGTGAATTAGTCCTAATCTACACAACTAGAAGATTAATGGTCATGGACAGAAGCAAAAGAAAACTGTGGGGATAAAATGTCAACTGGTGGTCCGTGGCTCAAATGTTGAAGAAATAATGGGCCCTGGTTTTAAAAAGATTGAAAACCCCTGCTTTATATAATAGCAGGCTGGACAACCCTGGAGCTGAAGTGAAATAGCAGAGTCATCCATACACAGGCAGAGATTTGGTGCATTGATAGACCATGGATAATATGGAGCGTTTGCAACGCCGCGCGTTTGCGCTGAGCGGGCAGCTTCCTGTTAATTAAAGAGAGGGTTCAGCGCTCAGAGGGCAGCGCAGGGGCAGCGCAGGGGGGCAGCCTCGACAAGGAGACAGAGGTGGAAGTTCTCTGAAGGGTTTAACTCCAGTAAAAGTGCAGCAGCATTACAACAACAACTCAAATAATACAATAACTGAAATAACTGAGATACTGTAGATCAGAATACACTATAAGAATAAGAATCTTAGTTCACAGTTTCAGGCCAAATTTGACAAACTTTTTCAAACATAATTGAACTAACTGAATTTAAATAAAATAACTGTTGTAGGACATCAGGTCCTCTGAAACTGCAGGCTCCCTATTCCTGAAAAGTTGCAATGCAAAAATGGCAGCCATCCTTCTCCCGATAATAAAAAATATGTATATATTTTTTCAAAAACATATTGTTTAAAAAAAAATCTGTCAGATGATGATGTCATTGGAGGACAAGGTTTAGCCCTATAGGCTCTACATTTGGGAACTTTGAACATAGACGATCTACAAGCTCACAATTAACCCTAACCCAAAGGGAAAACCGTCCAAAACCTAATATAGGAAATAGCTGGCTGAAAACCAAATACCCGAATATGATTAATATTATATTATATATTCCTGCCATTGCAGTCCTGGACGCAGCATAAGCTACCTGATTATGACATGATTATGGCAAAGCGTAACAAAAAAATAGCAACTATATTATGATTAGTAACATTTATTCTGAATGAATACATTGCATACCCTATTTTTGGGCCGAAACCAAAAGGGCTGAAAACTGATTTTTAGCCATTTCCTGGTGAATATGTATTCGGTTCAACACTACTCACAATGTCTCAATGTGATGTCTTCTGAGCTTGTAGATCTGCCATTTTCAAAAGGTTTCAATGCATTTTATATATTTTAAAACTCATGTTCGTATAATTAATGCTTTCTACTTTTGGTAAAAATACAAAAAAAAAAATACTATTTGATTTTTTTTTTTTTTTTTTTTTTTTACTTTTATTTCTATACCGCAGTATTGACACTTTTTACTTGGGGTAAAATAATAGTAGTAGGCCTACTTTTACCCGCCCAGGAGTGAACTCTTTAAAAACTTTTCCCCTGCTCTGGTATGTTCCAGGGAGGGAATAGAACTGTCACCCAGCAGAGAGTTGGCCATGACTCACCCCTGGGGGAGAATTCAATTTGAACAGGACAATGAAAAGGTCCCACATGCCATATTTACTAATTTCCTTATGTAAATGAGTCCTATTAACCCTTTCTGTAACCTGAACGCGTTTTGGTGTTTTAGCTGTTGAAAAATAGATCTACAAGCTCATATCGCGCCACCGAGTGGCGCGATATGAGCTTGTAGTTCTGCTATTTTTTTTTTTTTTTTTTTTTTTTTTTTTGGAAAAATTGTGAAAACGTGCTGCAAATCTCTGAATACATTATTTTGGAAGCAAATATTTTTAACTCAATTTTTTTTGCTTCTGGGGGATCCCTAGAACAACATGTTTTCAGATGGGGGGTCCTGCAGCCAAATATGGATCATTCTGGTGGTCCTTGGCTTGAAATATGTTAGCATCACTGACACAGGAACACAGATTTTTCAGGAAAAAAAATAGAATCTAGTGTCAGAAACTATAGAATCTAGTATCAAAAACTCGATTCTAGCGTCAGAAACTAGGTTCTAGTGTCAAAAAGTAGATCCTAGCATCAGAAACTATAATTTAGTGTCAATAACTAGAATCTAGTGTCAGAAACTACTGTAGAATCTAGCGTCAAAAGCTAGAATGTTGCTGCAGCTATAATCTGTTGTGAGGAACTACTGTATAATCTGGTGTCAGAAACTCGAATCGAGGGCGAGGACAAAATGTGTTAAAACATTTATTATGAGGGGGAAATCCATTAAGTAAGGGACGCGTCGTATACAGCGGTAGAACGTTGCACCTCAACCCCCAGTAACCAGGTGTGCAGCAGACAGAATGACATCAGCTGAAAGAAAATAATAAGGTCTGCAACGCTGTACGCATCCCGCCGTTTGTTTATTACAGTGTGGGAGGCGATAAACAGTGGGAGCAAAATGGTCAGGTTAAAAAAAAAACTTGTACGTCCAAAACTGTTTTTTTTCCAGCAAATGGTAAAAATAAATGAATAAATAAATGAACCATTGTTCCACTGGATTCAATCTAAATTTAGTTATGAGTACTCAAAAAGTTGTGGTGAAACTGTTAAGGAGTTGAGTGATTGATTGTTCGGTTGTCTGCTTATGACTTATTTGTTATTATTGTTATTACTTATTATGACTTATTGTATCCAAAAGTCGGATACAAATTGTGCTAGTTTTGTGGATTCATTTGTTTTTAATGTGTCGCTCCCACACCCCCGGCAAATGACCGGAACTACTGAATCAAAACAAGACACAGCAATTATTTAATATCTTTGCAACCCCTAAAGCAGGGATGCCCAAAAGGTAGATTGTGATCTACCGGTATAGATCACACAGACTGTGCAGGTAGATCACGACAGTCCCCATAGATCTGTAACTCTTGAGAGCGTTAAAACGAAACCAAATGGACCCTTACGGGTCCATTTGGTTTCATTTTACCGCTCTCAAGAGTTACACTCTCAAGAGTCCACGCAAATAGAAAATGGAGAATAATTGCTATTTTGACCAATATTTTGCCAGTTCTCTTTCTCAATTGTGGACAAAAGCATGAATGTTATTAGCTTTGGGTGCAAGAGACTAAACTCAACACTACAAACTGTCAACTCAAACCCCGAATACTATTTTCAAACATTAGTAGCATATACAAAAAAAACCTCTCAAATTCTCTCCCTCTATTTTTCAGTTCAAGCGCATTATTCTTAAACACTACAACAGTAAGTAACACACCATCACATCACATCACCACTATTTCAAAGCTCAAACTTTCTGTAGGACTTGAAGTGGAATTTCAGTAATGGAATAATAAAATCACATTTTTGATGTGTAGATCTTGTTGAGACGGTCGTTTTGAAAGTAGCTCTCAAGTCCAAAAACTGTGGGCAGCCCTGCTCTAAAGGAACTACTGTCACTCAATTAGTATTAATAGTAGGCCTACTAGAAGCATAATTTGAAATTTGCACTCTGTGTGTTTGATTAGGGTTTGACTGGATTGGTTGGAATACTACAATGTCCAGAATGCGTTGGTGCACTCACCCCAGCTTGTGACTCGAGTGGACTCGTTGAGGGAAGAGTTCCTCCAAGTCCCTTGGGTCCGAGACAGAAACAGGGTCAGGGGGAAACTGTGGATGAAGTAGGACATTGTTCTTAAGAAAAAAAAGTTGGAATATGGAGATAAGAGCTTTCTGCCCAATAGCAAGGATCCAACAGCGTGCAGACTTATTATTTTCTTGCCATTTCTACCCATTAAGCTCACATATACAATGGCAGAGACTGGTATTTTATTATTCAGGTCAAAGTTTGAGTCTCCAACCATTCTGTTTATTCAGCCCACTGTTCAGCAGCAAATAGCAAAGCACGTTGTCACGCACCGCTCGGCGATTCATTTAACAACATGCAACGTTGGCAATCACTGCTGTTTATTTACATATAAATAAGCACATCAATTTAAATTGGGGTGAAATCTCATCTTGCGCCAACTTTATCAGCAATATACCATAATGCCCCATATTTCCGGTGCAGTAAATATAGGCTATATTATATACATATATTAGCATGCTCCCCTTTGCTACTTTTCCCCATTCATTCTACAGTAATCAGTGTGGAATTTACATGTTTATATGAGAAAACTCGCTACCAAGCCCAACAATACTACACTAAGACAATCGCAGTAGTACAGAACACTGTGCATGGCCAATGAACAATCTGTCATTCATGACACCATTAGAAAACAAACAAAAATAAATAGTTACTGTAGTTAACTCTGTGGGGTGGATACATCTCTAACCAATCAAAAGTTTTAACTACATAATATCTACACTGAATATACAGTATATATATTTTTTCTTTTCCATTCACTGAAAAGTAGCATGACAGATTTGGATTTTTTTTCCAATCCAACATCGATAATTATGCATTAGCTTATAGCCAGTATAGATTCCAACAGTATGACTGACTCAGTCTAGCGGAATTTCATTACAGAATGTGCACATGACTCCACACACCCCATTATTATTGTGAAATAAGACGATGCGATCTTCATCTTTGAACAGGTAGAATTGGGCGACAATCTATGGCACAACCCCACCAATAATGTGAGTGATGTATTTCAGACATGCCGTGACAGTGGTCAATCTGTGACAGAGTCTGGTGACAGTGAGGTCAGCACAAATTCACTGCTGACGAGACTATAGCAGGGGCGGATCTAGGCATGGGCAATGGGCAATGTCCCCCTAAATGCCCATTCTGCCCCACCAAACACGATGGCATGCAAAACAACCCAAGATATTTCAAATTAAAGTTCTTATATTTAAAAATGATTTGAAACACTAAACTGCTACTAACTAACTACAGTTGTGACAGACCTTTAGCTTTATGCATGCTGCGTGTCTGTTGCAACTTCAATAACAACTGATGTTATTATTGATGCTTAATTGCCTGATAAAAGTCCAGTAACCAAAAATGGTTACCATTTTCTCTTGCCCCCCCCCCAAATGGGAAATGTTAGATCCACAGCCGGACTATAGCTCTGATTCCTGTTTCGACTTTCAGCCAGCAATGAACCAACAATGAACGATCTCTCAGCCCAAACCAATACATACTGTATAAACTGAAATTACGTCACCGTGTCGTCAACTCTAGACTGATGTACTCCTAGATTCTTTCCACTGGAGGTACAGGTGCGCTCAACAGACAGGCCGATAGTGTTGTGACATCAACGTAATATAAAAGGCATACTTTAACGTGACCCGAACCCTCGCTAAGTGACAAGCTAGCTGCACTTTAACAACAATACGCTACGAGCCACCAGCCAAGGTGCATCTTAACTGGTGCACCTTACGTCATTTCACATATATTTCTTGAGCATGCCAGCTACCCCCGCCGGGGTGGCATGCAGGTGGTCTCTACAAGTTAGTACCTTATTTTGTCCGTCTCCTATAGCCACACAACTCAGCGCGACACAGCAAAGATCGCCAAAGTCGTTGTGTGAGTAGCAAAACGACCATCATTCCGCTTCATACTTTATCTTTCCCCCTCAAACAGAAGAGCAGAGGAGCATCATGCCGTTCAGGAACATAATCCGCAATTTCTTAGACGTGGCGTACGGCGGCGTGGACCCCAGCTTCGAGGGCAACGGCGGTCCCGAGTGTGCCGCCTTCCTGGGCCCCCGGCAGCGGCTGGGCGAGACGGTCGTCATGGTGGCCGTCTCGCTGGCGGAGGTGGCGGCGGCGCTGTGGCACATCGACACGTCGCGCATCCGCAAGGGGCGGCAGCGCGGCGCCAAGGCTCCCGCCTTCAGCGCCTCGCGGAACCTCCTGCTGGCCGCCGTGTGCCTGACCTTCGGGGCCGAGCTGGGCTTCAAGCTGTCCACGCGGACGGCCATCTACGTGCTCAACCCCTGCCACGTCATGACGCTCACCCAGATCTTCCTGCTGGCGCTGCCGCCCGGCCGTGCGTCGACCATCGTCTTCCGGCTCCACGTTCACATGCTGCACGGCGCCGCGCTGGCCCTGTTCTTCCCTGTCGTCAACACGCGTCTCCTCCCGCTGGAGAAGGAGGTTTACTACGTCCAGCACCTGCTCCTGTACGCCGTGGCGGGTTATCTGCTGCGGAGCGGAGCGGCGTACCGCCCAGAGCCGCTCCGCGACATGTGGTGGGCGCTCTTGGCGACCGGACTCTTCTTCCTCTACCACTTTGTGGTGCTGCAGGCCCTGGGCCTGGCCACGCAGGTCAACCTCAACTGCATGCTGTGCCCGGCCGGGTCGGACCCGTTCCGCGGGCCCTGGTACCGGGCCTGGGGATCCGTGCACCAGACGCTGCTCATGCTGGTCCACGGCAAGGCGCTCACCGTGGCGGTACAGCGGGCCGACCACTACGGCGGGAGAATGTGGGATCAGCTCTGGAGGGGACTGAGGGAATGGCGCGAGGGGTGACAGACAACCCCACTATGGGGTAAAGGTGGTCCGCTTAAGGCAGGGGTGGGCAATTATTTTTGCCAAAGGGCCAAATGAGATACATAAAATATGGTGGAGGGCCAAGACTAAAGCCTAAAAGTCTGCGTAATATTAATTTAATTTCAAGATAAAAGTAAGAATAAGACCAACCATTTTGACACCAGGGCCCACTATTTTTTCAGTATTTGAGCCACAGAGGACCACATTTTAGCCCCACAGACCCCAAAACCTTCTTCAAGATTTCTTTTGTTTTTGTCCACAATTCCAGGCTGGATTTGGGAAACAAAACAGGATAACAAAAATGACCATTCTCTTACATTCTCTGATTGAATGTGTAGACTTTGGGCTAATTCAGATGATGAATATTTTAACTCTTGAGAGTGTAAAAATGAAACCAAATGGACCCGCAAGGGTCCATTTGGTTTCATTTATACGCCCTCAAAGAGTTACATCTGGTTAACCAACTTTCCATATTTAACTTGGAACTCTCTCAAGGACCACTGGTGGTCCATGGGCCGGTCAGAGTCAACCAAAGGGCCACATTTGGCCCCCGGGCCGCATAATGCCCAGGTATGGCTTAAGGGGTGAATTACCCAATTTTCCCCCCTGTGGCTCGGTTACTCCGTTTGAGGGAGGTGCTGTAGCCCCTCCTACGCCCAGCTTTGAGTATCACAGAAAGGATTTCAAGGTTCAAGGTTCAAGGTTCAAGGTTTTTTATTTGTCACTCCAGTGTATGTCAGGACATATACAGGGATGAAATAGCGTTTCCATTCTCCACAGTGCAATAGACAATAGTCAAGACAATAGACAGTGCAATAGACAATAGTCAAGACAATAGACAGTGCAATAAGACAAGGTCGAGACAATAGACGAGACAAACAGTAGTGCAGCAGACCAGTAAGGTGCGAACAGTGCCCCTAACTGAGGTGAAGGTGCTTGGCTAACCAGGTGTGATAAAGTGGCAGTAGTGTGAAGCTAACAGACAGTTAGACAGGAGATTTTGATTGGATGATGTATGATAAGATATATGATCAAATTTATGATAAGATGAGCATGAACTCAACCTGCCATTCATTGTCAACAACATTCCATTTTTGTTTGCAAACAAAAACTCAAAACTGGCCATTATATTTCAGTTTAGAGAACTTATGGTGTAAATTGTTTGCCAGCCAAGTCTATGGACTTTAATGTTTGTTAAAGGATAAGACCACTTTTGAGTGTGGGTTTTTTGTAGTTACCTTGCCATGATGTAATTCTAAATGTGAACGAGACATTTTAAAAGACGTTCCAGTGAATCTGACCCTCATTCACTGAGGGTGAATCAGCCCTAAGTCACTCTTTTAATTCATAAACAAACACAAACAAAGTTGATTCAGAGACTATTTTACCATTTGATACCATGTTCTGATCAGGCTAAATAAAAATGAATAAATAAATCTCAATGAAAAAATGAAACTACATGAGTTATGGTGGTGATGCTGTAGTCTTGTACTCTTGTCTGAATCAGCTTTTTCCTGTTTGTTCTAATCACTGGAACATTTTATTATCATCATTATCACCGTGATTATTTGTTGTCCACATTTGGAATTATATCGTATGACAATGAAGTTAGTTGTCTTATGTGACCAATATACAGCACAGTCAGTATATACAGTAGTTACTGTGAGAGTGAGCTCTAGCCAACACTGACGTGGGATGACTGCCCTCCATGATTACATGTGCAGAGTACAGGTACTGTCAGGGGCGTAGCTAGCAATTCTGGGCCCCCTGCAAAGCTTTTCCACATGGGCCCCTCTTTCCCGGCGGCGTTGAGAAATTTCACCCATTTTCACTTTTTCCGAGTGTACAAATGCAACCAAATGAACCCTAGCGGGTTCATTTGGTTCCATTCGTACGCTCTCAGAAAAAAAAAAGAAGCGTCTAAAGAAATTAATCAACATGGTGAAAATACATCTTGATGATGTCATCAAGATGTTTCACCATGTTAGTGGTTTTCTTCAGACCTCCATTTCTAGGAACCACAGAATTGGGGGGGGGGGGAACGTTTTGGTCATGTCCACCCAGCACCTCTTAGGTATACTAATGACATATTAGAATGTTGACAATGGGTGGAATTCCCCTTTAAATGCTTCAATCTGGTGCACTTTGAGGTCATTTTTTATAATAATCAATAAAAAATAAAACCTTATTAATGCAAGCATTTAGTGGGCCCACTGGCTTTGGGCCCCCGTAAAATTGTTTAACTTTCCCCCACCTATCGACACCACTGGGTACTGTGGCCGGCTGCGATTGGGGTGGTGGGGAAGGCAGACCGCAAATGATGGTGATGTAATGGTGATGAAATGAAGATACATTTCAGTGTCAGGTGGTACACAGTACATAGGTACACAATGTGGATTTCTGTATGCAGGTATATGGGCAGGAATTCCCATCGAGGATCACTATCCCCGATGATGTAACTTGTGAGGACTTGTGTCAGTGGCCTACTTCAGTGGTTTTCAACCTTTGTCATACCAGGGCCCACCATTTATTCAGCATTTGAGCTACGGACCACCATTTGAGGACATTTTAGAGTTACATCTGGTTAACCAACTTAACTGGGGACCACCTGGAACCCTCTCAGGGACCACCGTTGGTCCCCGGACCACCTGTTGAAAACCCCTAGCCTACTTATAGAGGCAGGATCACAATTGTGGTCCTTTATTGACTGTTGATGATGTAACCAATCTGGGTTCCAACAGGCACATCATTTAAAACAGTGGTTTCCAACCTTTTTCATACCAGGACCCACTATTTATTCAGAATTTGAGCCACGGACCACCATTTGATGACATTTTAGCGCCACCCCCAAAACTAAAGATTTTGCTTTTGTCCACAATTCCAGGCTGGATTTCAGAGAAAACCAAACAGTCAAACATATCAAAATGACCATTAATCTTCTACATTCTCTAGTTGTGTAGACTTGGGCTAATTCAGATGGTCCCAGGCCAACACTAAACCCCTTATCCCTAAACTTACTTGCCTTTTCTCTTAACCATTTTGAAAAACTTTTTTGGGTTCACTACATGTCAATGTAGAAAGGCTAGTTGGACTATTCAAAAATGTTTTTTACAAAATATAATATAAAAGGAAAAGAAGGGGTTTAGCGTGTGACGAAAATGAAGCCCTAAACTAAGGATTTTCAAGTTCATGTCCACAATTTAGGAGAGATAAACTGGGAAAACGTTGGTCAAAATAACAATTGTTCTACATTTTCTAAATCTAGAGATTCTTCAAAATTAAGTAATTCAGAGTTAAATATAATTTAACTCTTAACTTAAATATAATTTAACTCTTGAGATCGTAAAATGATACCAAATGGACCCTTAAGGGTCCATTTGGTATAATTTTACAATCTCAAGAGTTACAGATCAATAATGATCCATTTTGTTTCCAACCGTCCATCATTTAGCTGGATGGGGACCACCTGGAATCCTCTCAGGGACCACCGGTGGTACCGGGACCACTGGTTGGAGAACCCACTGGTCTCTAAACCATTACACTGAGCGACCATTAAGTGAGGAGAGTAATGCTTCTGCTGGGGGAATGACGTGATGCATCATGGGACGACCGGGGCTGAAATTACATCATCAATTTGCGGGAGTTGGAGGTCATGGCAGGAAAAATGGCCGAGTATCTCACTTTATACCAGATGGGTTCTAAAGTGGGGGGCCGTGGAGGGGCGGACGGACCCCCAGGGCGAGGGAGGAAAGGGTAACACTCATGGTATGCTGATGTTCTTTTGGTAAAAAGAAATGAGCACTTGTTACATCCTGCTGAACATTAGCCGACACGCTGCCCTGCAGTGCCCCCATGTGGCAGCAGGACTGCACTGCACCCACATATTGTGTAAAGGAACAGAGAGCCCTGAGCAACTAACCATTGTAATCCTGGAAGTTTATTATTGGTCTGGAGTAACCCAATAGTTTGTTTTACGTCACATTTTGCCCTTTGGGGAAAATAATTGCCCACAACTGATATAGCATATGCAGTGGCCCATATGCCAGCATGTTTAAAACCCATTCAGGCCGGGTATCCAATTTTGGATTCAGTCCAATATGTACAGTACTCAAAGATTCATTTTTTGATGCTGCTATACGTATACTGTAAATATTTGACGTTTTTCAGAGAACTTAGGTTAGACCTAAATGGGTTAAACCAGGGGTGCCCAAAAGGTAGATGGTGATCTACCAGTAGATCACACAGGCCATGCAGGTAGATCACATAATGGACCTTTCGTTACGGCACCCACCCTTCCCTTTCCTCCATCCTTTACTTGACTACCGTTGCTAACTATGACAAGCTTTGGCTGGGAGAGAGCCTCCTCCGTTAACCAACGTGTCATCGCACCATTTATGGATGTTTTTATTATAAGTTCCCAGATCAAAAACATCAACAGCCCTATAATGCCATCCTTCATCCTGAATTCCAGTAGTGACATAAAGTGTCCAAAACGGTTGTAGGGGCAGTTATCATTAGCTTTTCAAAGCCAAGAAAAGACTTTAGCTTAGCCCTGCCGCTACAGTCAGCTGTTCTGTGTTGTGATTTTCTGAATGTAAATCCCATTGCCTAAGGGGGTGGTCCTGACTGGCGATAGGGTGCGAGTGGCTTCTGGTGACGTAGCAACACTCAATGCGCTGTCCCATTGGCCGTGTGCTCGTAACACGAGCCAATGGCTGCAGCTCTCGACGTCCCATAGGCCAGACAGTGTGCCAGAGTGTTGCCATGTCGTATCGAAATGAGCTACTTTGGGCTTGTGTTTCATAGACAAATGTAGGTCCTTTCAACAACAACAACAACAACAACAAAAACGTATATAGCATAATGTCATAAAGTGCATTATTTGCCATAATGTAATGAACATGAATAAAATCCATATGATTTGATTCATATATCTTAGATTCATCACACAACTGAACTATATGAGGCCTTTTATTGTTTCAATATTGATGAGTATGGCTCTGACCTACAGATTATGACAAATTATGAACTTCATTCTTCACATTATGCTATCTTCTGAAAAGGACCTCTAAGTATAACCTTTGGTTTTGTGACATACTCTCCTGAAAAGGTTCACACCGTAGAAATGACATTAAACGCATAATCTGAAGTGTGACAAGTCGGTAAACCCCGCCCACCTGCCCCCACTTCCCTGGCAACTGTTTGATATATTATCGATGGTATCGCAACTATTAGGCTACTACTCATCTGGAAACAGCGAGATAGCGCGGTCCTTTATGGAGGAGACCCCTAACAACAGTTGCCAGGGAAGTGGGGGCAGGTGATATATTGAAACATATAAACAAATATTGAAACAATAAAAGGCTTTATATAGTTCAGTTGTGTGATGAATTTAAGATATATGAATCAAATCATATGGATTTTATTCATGTTCATTACATTATGGCAAATAATGCACTTTATGACATTATGCTATATACGTTTTTGTTGTTGTTGTTGTTGAAAGGACCTACATTTGTCTATGAAACACAAGCCCAAAGTAGCTCATTTCGATACGACATGGCAACACTCTGGCACACTGTCTGGCCTATGGGACGTCGAGAGCTGCAGCCATTGGCTCGTGTTACGAGCACACGGCCAATGGGACAGCGCATTGAGTGTTGCTACGTCACCAGAAGCCACTCGCACCCTATCGCCAGTCAGGACCACCCCCTTAGGCAATGGGATTTACATTCAGAAAATCACAACACAGAACAGCTGACTGTAGCGGCAGGGCTAAGCTAAAGTCTTTTCTTTGGCTTTGAAAAGCTAATGATAACTGCCCCTACAACCGTTTTGGACACTTTATGTCACTACTGGAATTCAGGATGAAGGATGGCATTATAGGGCTGTTGATGTTTTTGATCTGGGAACTTATAATAAAAACATCCATAAATGGTGCGATGACACGTTGGTTAACGGAGGAGGCTCTCTCCCAGCCAAAGCTTGTCATAGTTAGCAACGGTAGTCAAGTAAAGGATGGAGGAAAGGGAAGGGTGGGTGCCGTAACGAAAGGTCCATTGTTCCCCCAGCACTTGGACCCTTAGAGATCTGTAACTCTTGAGAGTTTTAAAATGAAACCAAATGGACCCTTACGGGTCCATTTGGTTTCATTTTACCGCTCTCAATAGTTAAATTATAGCTACACATCTGGAATTATGTAATTTTCAATAGTCCACACAATTAGAAAATGGATAATAATTGTTATTTTGACTAAGGTTTTGCCAGTTCTCTTTCCCAGTTGTGGGCAAAAACGTGAAAGTTCAAAGTTCACGAACTGTCAACTCAAACCTCAAATACTGTCAGTAGTAGCATACACAGGAAAACCTTCCAATTCTCCCCCTCTATTTTTCATTTTAAGTGCATTA
Source organism: Benthosema pterotum (assembly GCA_039105355.1). Taxonomy (NCBI): domain Eukaryota; kingdom Metazoa; phylum Chordata; class Actinopteri; order Myctophiformes; family Myctophidae; genus Benthosema; species Benthosema pterotum. The sequence goes on along the minus strand of CM076986.1, from coordinate 38,685,847 downwards.
TTCCTAAACACTATAACAGTAAGTAACTCCATCACCACTATTTCAAAGCTCAAACTTTCTATAGGCCTTGAAATGGATTTTCACACAAAAACTCTGAACTAAGCAAGTCTTGTAATCTTAAATCTAGACTTTAAGTATGATTGCTCTTGTTTTAAGAAGGATATACTAGCCAAGAGCAAGTTGTATAAGATTATCAACCTTGTTTTTAGAACATATTTCTTATTACAAGAATTCTTACCAAGTAAAATTCACTTACCCCACGGACAGATTATTTTGCTTGTTTCTATGTAGTACTACTACACTCAAATATATATATATATATATATATATTTTTTTTTTTTTTTTTCTTATATGTAGGACAGCATTTTTTTTGCAGTAATGGAACAATCACATTTTTGTGATGTTGTTGAGACGTTCATTTTCAAAGTAGCTTTCAAGTAAAAAAAAGTGTGGACACCCCTGGGTTTAAACAATATACAAGACAAGAGGTGATCGAGAACAGTATTGGCTCTGTCCGTCCGTCTGTCTGTCTGTCTGTCTGTCTGTGTAGCCTACGGCTAATCTCCAGCACCCCTTGGCCCAGTCGATGCCAAGCACTATCCAAACACTATCTCTGACCCGAAATTTCCACAACAGCCTGTTATTGGGCGACTATGAGGCCGATTTTAGCAAAACACAGGTCTTTATATTGCTCACAGATTTTTGGCAGCTGCAGGCTGTCTAGTAAATAGGCTTGGGGAGATTGGAGATGGAGGAGATGGGATGGTCCCAGTGTCTGAGAGGTTACCCATTACGGCACAAGTCGACCTCGGAGCCATGGGATGAACTTTGTACCGGCGATCTGATTGGTTATCTCGTATCTTGGCAACGCCACAACAACTTCTGATTGGCCAGAGCCATCTAGCAGCTGCTGATAAATTGACAGTCGCCAATTCTTGTTTTCTATATGCAAATCTTATCTAAGTCTTGTAGACTTGGTGTCTTACCTCATCCACAGCCTGGGGGTGGAGGTGGTGGGTGCTGCGCCATCCGATGATCTGCCCCCGAGGTCAGCTCCAAGACAAGACCCACAACGATGCCTGGAATGATCTCTCACACACACACACACACACACACACACACACACACACACACACACACACACACACACACACACACACACACACACACACCACACACACACACACACACACACACACACACACACACACAGTTCAATTAATAGGTTTTACAATGTGCATTGGGTCGTTTTGTGGAACTAATCTGATTTGTTAAAACAGCTTCTACCCTTCTACCCGTAGGCTATAGCTCAAAGAAAACAAGCACCACTCTCCACAACAAAGATTCTCAACAGACTTGATGGCTATAGGCTTGCTAGTTTCTCAGGACATTAAGTGGTCGTGATGACTGTTGCATAATGGCAATATTACACTCAAGGAGTTGGTACAGGCCCGGATGTAACATGTCCCAATTGGGGGGAGGTGAAAATAGTATGGGTGGGACTTGCGATGAAGCTGCCCCCATGACTTTTTGGTTACAGGACTTATATTAGGCAAGTAAAGCATTAATAATAACTTCATTTGTTGAAGTTGCAACAGACACACAGCATGCATAAAGCTAAAGGTCTGACTCAGAGAGTTTTCTGTTTTCAATGATGAAATGAAATGGTGTTGGTTTAGTGATGCCACAATTGTAGTTAGTTAGCAGTAGTAAATAGTTTTAATTATAAGCACTTTGTAAAGAAAAGATTCATTGACCAAAGTATCTCATAACATGTCTACGGTGAGGTTTTATCAAACAAATGCTTTGCAGATAAAAAGAGGATAATTCAATCTTCCCCTACAGCTGCAATGTTGGTGAGTTTAACACAAGTGGATTACAGGTGATCTTTTTCATTGGGAGTCAATGGAAGGTATTGCAACTCTAGATTCAACCCATTATTATTATTATTTTTTTTTTAAAATCTAGAGTTGCAAATTTGCAGCTAAGTGAGAACTAATGTGCACCCCTTTCAGTAGGTGAGCTACACCTCTTGGCTCTTTGACTCTTTGACTAAATCACTGCAACAAACGTTTGCTTGTATACATGTCCACATGTGCACTGCTCACACATTCCCTTCTGCCACATGAATGAAAAGGTCACAGGGCTCATGAATTAACATAACAGACACAGAATGAAACATGTTTAAAACAACAGTTCTGAAACATTGTTACTCACCCAGGCACTAAACCAAATAAACATAACAGCAGCCTCGTTCACCAAACATCACCTGATGGCAGAAGTCAGGGCAGTGGGCTGTGTAAGGGCCTATGGTGGCCCAGAAGGTTCAACTCCAACCCACCATATTTACATGAAAACGTATGGGAACCAAATTGGTTTATGTGACTGTCAGTGGGTTTTCAACCTTTTTGATACCACATACCAGGGCTCACTATTTATTCAGAATTTGAGCCACAGACCACCATTTGATGATATTTTAGCCCCACAGACCCCAAACTAAAGATTTCTTTTGCTTTTACCCACAATTCCAGGCTGGATTTGGGAAACAAAACAGTCAAACATACAGTACAGATCTAAATGACCATTAATCCTCTACCTTCTCTAGTTGTGTAGACTTGTGGCTAATTCACATGATGAATATTTTAACTCTTGAGAGTGAAAACATGACACTATACACTATCATCACACAATACTGTTGTAGGCTACTATCCACAGAAAGACAGAATAACCTACCTGTAGGCTTCAACCTGAAGGCAACTCTTTCCTGATATAATGGCCACTACCGTAATAAAAAAAAAAGGTCCAGCTACATACAAGCCATACAAGGCTTCTTCGGCTATGCTGCAGCACCTCACCTCAAAGGCCCATAAAACAAGGCTACAGACCTCCCAAAACAACAACTTAAATGAAAATACATACAATACAACTGCAAGACCACTTTTTTTTTACTTGTAAAATGCTCTCAAACATTCAATAAAAAGTGTAAAGAATGCATCATCATGACATGCAAGTTGCATCATATGGGACTGTTTTAGCCAATGCTTTTGGACACAAGGGGGCAGTGTCCCACCATTTGTTTGCTTGTAGACATCATGCAGCATTTATGCTTTTTTTCTTTGAGCAGATATTAGAGTACAGGCTTGATTATGATGATGTATTTAAAGTATGTAATAAAGAACCACTATTCTGATATGAAAATATTATCTTTAATATCTTTTACACTTGAGACACTCTACAAAGCCAAACAAAGGGAAACATATGTAAACTAAACAGCACAGAGCAAGACATTACATACAAATATAACTTAATAACAATAACAATCACTTATTAACTTAAAATAAATAACCACCCATTTAAGAGATTATTTTTGTCAAGATGTTTACATGGATTGTCAACCACCATGAGTGTTATTTTGACAATTCTAAATAATAATGAATGAATGAATTATTTGTTATTAACAAAATGAGAGTTACAGTACAAGTCACTGCTACAAAACGGCTACAAAGATTCTACAACAACAACTTGGAGAATTACAGTACAGTTTAAGTGCAACTACAGCAAATCTGAAAAACTGATTGAACAAACTTGTTTACAATAGTGGGCAACTTGTTAATTTCATTATTAAAACATTCAAATACAAAACAAATACTTCACTAAAGTCAGAAGCAGCAACTCATGGAGGTAAAATCATAGTGGAGGTAAACAGGGAAAAGAGAAATGTACAAAGATGAGAGGGGGTCGGTGGGTGGGGGGTGTATATACTGTGTATGTACATTTTTGGTGGTGCCCTTTGAGATGGAGAAGGATTCACATGTCTTAATGACTGTTGGTAGGGCGTTCCACATTTTGGTGGCATATGAGCGGAAGGAATTAAGTTGTTTGTTTGTGCTAAATCTGGGTTTGACAATAAAATAATAATAATAATAAGAATAATCTGAAACAGAAAGAAAACAAGAAAGGTTATACAGTTGTGCTTGAGCAGCATTTTTGTGGAGCAGACATAAGATGTTTGATCAGTCGATTTGTTCAAAACCTTCTATGAGCTTCACTGGAATATTGTTTCATTGATCTGTCTTTGACTGTGTGGACTACTGATCTATGAATTTTACGGGTGCAAAAAAAGATATGTTGTGGTCGCAAAGTGGAACGTTTCATACAAGCCACTTTACAAAAAAATACTATGGATCTTATATCTGTTGTATGTCATATAGAATTCTTATAAATTACAAAATTTATATAAAAATATAAATAGATGTTTCACTTTACAAAAATACTATGGATCTTACATTAACTTTATTCTCTTATAGGAGGATTGTATGAAAGGTACCACTTTTATATAAAGTTTTTTTTTTCCCATATGGAATATTTAACACTATGATTGCGTTAGGGCTTAATAAGCATGTTGTTCGGGTTTGGCAATGAAAACCATTTCCTAAAATGGTGGAAAGGGTGGGTTTGGCAATAAAACTGTTAAAAACAACTCAACTTTGCGTAACTTTAGCTGGGTCGGATGTCAAAATGAGGTGCTGTTGGAGAAACTCTTTCTTTCAAGTCGTAAATAGAATTATATCGTTTGCTAATCATAACACAAACTGTAAGAAAATAACCTTTGGCATGTTTTCTTTCATTTAGTCATTATTACAGAATGGTTGTTCACACATTGCCTGTCCAGTTTGGCTTCCATTAGATCAAGGACACCATTTTCGTCACCGCTAAACCCCTTATCCCTTAACTTCTTTGCCTTTTTAAACTATTAAAAAAACATTTTTCAATAGTTTTAATGGCCAGTCTACAAGCTCACAATGTGTCAATAGATTGGCACGTTGAAATATTCCGAAAAGTTTTTCAAAATAGTAAAGAAATGATAAGGGGTTTAGATGGTAACGAAAATGGAGCCCCAAGTGTTTGAGACAGTCTCCGTCCCCAGTAGCGCGGGACGCTGTAGAGGCCGCCATTAGACTGGCCCCATGAAGTGAGCAGAGTTGTCAGAACTCTGTCTCAAGATGGCACTGGGTAAAACAAAAAGGAGAGATAGAATTCAGCCATTTTCAAAAAACGCTGAGGTTAGTCGACATGAATTCCAATGTGAAACATGACGTACCCGTCCTTGGTGCGAAATCCGCGTCCAAACTTGAAGAGACAGACGACAATGATGATGATGATGATGATACAGATGATTAACCATGCCCACCAGGGAAATCCAGGGTCCCCCTGCGAGGGTCCCCCTGCGAGACAGGACGACAGATGGAGAGGGGGGGAAGAGTGAAGTGAGGGATGAGGATCAGAGGTCCTTAAGTTACAGATCTATATGATCAGCTTTTATAGGACAGTGATTTTAGGTTCAACCCATTCTGTACTGAACGCATTTGGGTGTTTCAAGCATTAACTAGCTTTAACTATTGAAAAATAGCAGATCTACAAGCTCATATCGCGCCACCGAGTGGCGCAATATACCGTAACTCCAATCTTTGTTTCTGGGGGTGGGGGTTCCCTCCATGGGATATTTTCAGATGGGGTGGTCCTCTGCACCCTGCCAAACACAGACAATTCTAGGGGTCCTTGGCGTGAAATATTTTGAGCGTCACTGACACAGAAATATCCATTTTTCAGAAAAACTACAACCTAGTGCTAGAAACTACAATCTAGGGCCAGAAACTAGATTCTAGTGTCAGAAAGTACAATCTAATGCCATGACAAAATGGGTTAAACGAGGTTTAAATACACAGAGACAAACTAGACACGGATGCAACATAACTACAAACAACACGTGATTGTTTGAGACTAAACAGGACACAGGTGGATACCATTGCAATGACTACAAAAGAAAGACAAGGCATGCAGCTAACTTTCAGATCTGCTTTTTTTTTTTTTTTTTAGAACCACTGTTCTAATAAGATTCCTTTTCTAAGAATCTAAGACACAGGAAGGAAGTTGAGGTCAAAATATGGTCAATGGAGTTCACCCAAAATCTCAGAGTCATGCATGTCACCAGTGTTGCCAACTGCCAAAATCCAAAATGCACTAGTGGCACTTCCAAAACGCACCAGAATGCGCTAGATGCGGAAGGGAAGCACTAGAGACAGACGCACACCACTAGAGAATGTAATGACCATTAATTTTCTACATTCTCTAGTTGTGTAGACTTGGGCTAACACACATTATGAATATTTTTAACTCTTGAGAGCGTAAAAAAACATTTGGGTTCATTTTTACGCTCTCAAAGAGTTACATCTTGTTAACCAGCTGTCCATCATTTAGCCTGAGGACCACTGGTTGAAAACCACTGTAGTCATAGGAGGGAAAATGGTGAAAAATGGTGAAAAATGAGGGTTTTATCTTTGGCGCCTGTCAACCAATTTCACCCCAACTCACCAGCAAAAAAACACTAGATTTTCCGCCAGGAGTTTTTTGCTAATTTTAGTGCTAGGGGGTCTGGAAAAAAGCTAAATATAGCGCCAAATGCGCCAAGTTGGCAACACTGCATGTCACTCACCTTTGGTGGGTGTTGGAGAACAGTCAGCTATAGAAGACAAAGAATTACAAGATTACATGATTTAATATTTGAGTAATCGTTTCTGAGAGTTAATAGAAAGTGCAATCATTTGAAACCCACAATGCATCAGACTGAAAGAGAACAATGGAAGCATTATTTATGAATAGCTCTTACCTGTGCACTCAATCTTATATGGTTTGAACTGCGAAGGAGAGAGAAAGAGAGAGAGAAATTATAATTACACAATACCTACATACAGTAACCCATAATGGTTCAAGTTCAAGTTTATTTAAAGTTCCCAAAGGGCGAATAGTTTGCAGCATCAGATAGACACAAACATTAGCTAAACAAGTACCGTAATTTCCGGACTATAAGCCGCTACTTTTTTCACATGCTTTGGACCCTGCGGCTTATACAACGGTGCGGCCAGTCTATTTTTTGGGGAATTTTGGAAATATCTCAAATTAAGAAGCAGTGTTGGAAGTGTGTTTAATTGTAACAGGGGTATAGAGGAATCAGATATGTTGAAAACCATTTTGGATTTGCCACCAACAATGCATAGGGCATCAATTATTTACAAAAATATAATGGAATTACGAAGTGTGAAGACTGAAAATCTTACAGTAATTTGGGAAAGGGATTTAGGATGTGAAATAAGCGAAGAGAAATTGTCAAATATAATTTCCAAAGTTGGGTGGGCCACAAGGAATATTAGAAGCAAATTTATACATTACAAAATTATACATAGATTGTACTATACCCCTATGAAACTGTTTAGGATGGGCTTGGTGGAGGATAAAAGGTGTTGGAAATGTAAGGGGGATAATGGTACATTTATGCATGCCTTTTAGGAATGTCCTGTTGTTCTACCTTTCTGGAAAGATGTACTAAGAAAACTTGGAGAGTGGTTGAACACAACTTTATCAGAATGCCCCAGGCTGTCTCCTGGGAGATGACAGTGTCTTACCACAAGGGGTCACCAGGGCACAACATGCACTGGTGACTGATTACTGCAGCCAGAATGATATTAAGGAATTGGAAGAGCTCACCGCCACACCGACGATCAATGACTGGACACAATATGAATCATATGAATATTCGATTGCCAGGAGGAATAATGTCAAAGGGAAGTTTCATGTGATATGGGACTACTTCTACCTGTATATTAAAGGACTGATAACATAATACTAAGTAATATTATTATGTGATAGGCCTACATTACAGATGGGATCCCATGTCAACTGAGAGTAGAGGGGTGTTGTTCGCATAGGTGTCGACTGTTTCCTTTTTGTGAGTGTGTGTATTGTGTGTATGTATGTATGTAAAATTGAAAATGAATAAACATTTTGATGACACAAGATCCATCCTACCAAACAAGGATCTACATCGAAGGAGTTAATTGATTTCTCCACCATAACATGGGGCTGTATGGTGTTGAACGCCAAGGAAAAAAGGTGTGTGTTTTGCTACCTTCGAGGTGCCTTTTGGTACCTTCGGTAGTGAGATCATCTTAAACGCCCCTGCCAGCCCTATACGCAGACTGGATGGGGTCTAGTAGGTGGTCAGTTACAACCATCAACTCAGACTTCACTAGTTTTTCTTGTTTGCTTCATGATTAAGAAAGTTAAGGTGACAGGTCTTAGGCTTATTGCACTTGGCAACCTGAACTAATATTGCTTCCAGAGGGATGCTGGGAGATAGATAAAATAGGGCACAACTGCTCAGTGAAACATTAGACGATTTCTTATCTTGCAGCATTTATCACTGAAGTTGTTTTGTGTGATCACGTTACTTTGTTCTGTTGTGACAATAGTGCACGTTTCCTTGTTATATGCCAATACAACAAGGCAGCCAATTCATCACATTTGGTTAAAGGCTGGAACATGTCCAGGCATGTCATAGCAGAGGACACAGCAGTATCCTCATTGTTGGCCTCTATGTAAAGTCATGAACACTATGTTGAAAATCTCCTGTCATACATTCCATTATGTCACTCACTACTACTACTACTAGTAGTACTACTACTACTACTACTACTACTACTACTACTACTACTACTACTACTACTACTACTACTACTACTACTACTGTCTGGGTTGTACATATTTGCTTCAGGCTCAGTCTACTGTATCAGAACATCTTATTATGTACAAACAAACTCAAACTCAGTATAGTTAAAAGGGACACTTCTAGGGTGACCAGATGTCCCTCTTTGCGTGGGACAGTCCCTCATTTCCAGGATTTTTCAGATGTCCCACAAATTGAGACCCTGTCCCACAATGCGACTGACAGTCATCAGTGTTCAGTTGCTTTCTGTTGCCTCTGTAACAGCTATAGATGTGTTTTTAAGTCTGTTAAAATAACAACTCTTTCCAAACTCACTCCAGGCCACATGTATCAACAAATAGTTGATCTACAAGTTCAAAATGCAGGGCACTGCGACACATTTTGAGCTTGTAGATTAACTATTTTTAAATTTGCTGTATTTGAATTGAATTATATTTTGAAAATATAATTATCAAGATGTTAATAATTTGCTAGCACTGTTACATCCCATAACGTTTCCACATTTGTCCCACACATGCAATACTTCTGTCCCTCAAATGAAAGTTTGGGCCTGGTCACCCTAGACATATCACCATTTTTATAAAATAATATATGTTAATGACATTTAGAATATTTAGAGCACTTTCCCTGGGATCATTGTGTGGGTAATATGTGGTTTTAGATATTTTTGATTTTAGCAGTAAGGCCAAAATCTCTGATGCCATCGACATTGGTCTCGCTTCCATCTGGGACTACAAGTCCCCTGATGCTTTGGTGCATAGCACCTCCCTGTGGATAGGGGGAGGGCTGTCTTATGGAGACAACCTGTAGTAGAATGTCAATGAGATCAGAGACACAGCGAGGGACAGTGAGGAGCCTGGGTGACCGATGCATTGTGGGACAAAGAAGATCAAAGGATATAATGGAGTGTGTCGGTCGGGTGCGTCTAAGTAGCACTTGAATTTTGTTAAAGAAGGGGTGCGGTGATTTTTGTATTTTTTCCAATTTTGTACATGTTTAAGAGGTGACAGTATGTAAATAGACCCCTTGGTTGTGTTTTTATGTGCAATGATGTCTTCCCTTTCATATAACATTAATACCTGATCATCATGTTTTAGGGTAGGAAAAAAATCATGGCACTCCATCTTTAAGTTCATCATTTCTCACCCCTTCCAGCCAACACTCCACTTCAGCTGTCACACGCTTTAGACAGGCATTCAGGGTGATGCTCTGGTTTGTCAGCAGTGTGACACGTGATGTGCTGTTTTGAGGATCCGAAAAAGAATAAAGGGCAATGCTGACTCCCTGTAGACAGACAGACAGACAGACAGACAGACAGACAGACAGACAGACAGACAGACAGACAGACAGACAGACAGACAGACAGACAGACAGACAGACAGACAGACAGACAGACAGACAGACAGACAGACAGACATCATAGACAACAGTTACTGGAGCTTGTGCATTCTTGGAATGAAGATTTAGTTGTTTAACACATTGAATGAATTGCATTAAGTTCAGAACGCAGTTACACTAACAAACACACACACACACACACACACACACACACACACACACACACACACATGCCCGCACGCACGCACGCGCGCACACACACACACACACACACACACACACACACACACACACACACACACACACACACACACACACACACTTTTTTACCATTACGATACGATGGATTGGATGGCTGATGTTGAAAAAATGACATCAACTCAAGAGCAGATAAAAATGGTCACTCACGTGGTCGTCTTCCCAGTTGCAGTGACAGGTGTCATCAGGAAGAGGCTTGGACATCCGGTAGGAAGCTGAACCGTGCAGGACAGTGGCCACACATGTCACATTGGTTGGTACTGGACCTGCTGTTACTGCAGATACCAACGTACTGGTAACTGTACACACACACACACACAGACACAGACACACACAGACACAGACACACACACACACACACACACCACACACACACACACACACACACACACAAACACACACACACACACCCACACACACACACACACACACACACATTTGATTACCGCAAGAACAAAAAAAACTGTTCTGTCAGTTTGTCCGCTGCCTGGGAGTCACATTTCTTGCACAGGGGTGGGAGGAAATGCATCGAACAGGGAGAAAACATAGTTGTAGCCATGCACAGACAAACCACCAAGAAGAGGAACACACACGCCACACACCAGTGAGTGACTTCATTTGGATTCCAGGTTAAACAAAATAGGAGAGTTGAGAGTTGTTAAGACAAGAGTTTGAGAGTTCATAAGATGAACTCTCATATTCATGTCTCTGAATGGATTGCCAACATCAACCACCAAAGCACTTTAGGACAGAATAGACATCATTTCAGGAAGTATAAATCTGCATGTTATTAGCTTTGGTATATGGCTGGCCTGTTGCACCCAATAGAGTAAACAAGGCTCTGGGGTTGTTTCTAATACTTCCATGAGAGCAAGGCTTTCTCACTGGATTTATCATCTATAAAGGTTAATAAAGAAATTGAGCCTCCATATACACCTCGCAAAAATGCCTCAAGAGCAACATTTCTGTCCTCAAATGAACATTCTAGATTTGGTCACTAATACCATCTGAGTAAATAATAATTAAAGGGGAATTCCACCCATTTTCAAAATTTACAATTTAAATAATAAATGACACATTTCTAACACCAATAATTATTATTTACTCACTCAGATGGTATTATAAGTGACCAGATCTAGAATGTTCATTTGAGGATAGAAATTTTGCTTGTGAGGGACAAGTGGACATGATGGGGTTAGAAATGGGTTAGAAAAAGGGGTCTGAAAGAAAAATCATTAACATGGTGAAATACATCTTGATGTCATCAATGTATTTCATTTCACTATGTTAATGTTTTTTTTTCAGACCTCCATTTTTAAGAAATACAGAATTGGGGGAACTTTTTTTTTTATCATGTCCACACAGGCACACGCACACAACATCTCTAAGGTATATTAATGACATATTAAAATGTTGAAAATGCGTGGAGTTCCCCTTTAACAGCCAGTAAAACAAGCGTGTTTTCCCTCGACTCCGCACTGTCACTGTCTAATAACCGCATGTCACTCCCTTATTCTCCATTCCCACTTCCCTCCAAATTGGCTCCCGGTAGCACGCTTCACGCACGCAAGAGTTCCAAACTCTTGCATGCATCTAAAGCAGGGGTTTCAACCTTTTTGACACCAGGGACCACCATTTATTCAACATTTGAGCCACGGACCACCATTTGATTACATTTTCAGCCCAAAGATCAAAATTAAGGAATTATTGTGGTTTTGTCCACAATTCAGGGATGGATTTTGCAAACAAAATTAACAGTGTAGACCTCTTATTAGGTGGTGCTAATTCAGATGATGAATATTGTAACTCATGGGAGTGTGAAAATGAAACCAAATGGACCGCAAGGGTCCATTTGGTTTCATTTTTACATTCTCAAGAGTTACATCTGGTTAACTTTCCATCATTTAGCCAGGGGACCACCTGGAACCCTCTCAAGGACCATTGGTGGTCCCCGGACCACCTGTTGAAAACCCTGATCTAAAGCAACCAAAGGTTTGACTCAACGCTTGTTGTGAGGGGAGGCACATTTCTGCCTGGCTCACATAGTTAGCCTATTTGGCTCGCATTACTCCGTGAATGCAATAAAAGGCAAGAGAAAAGAATGAGGTGTAATTACCGATCAAAGTTGTAAGAAGTCGCCACGTTTTGTTCATCATGTATTGCCGGACCGGTGCAAGTTGAGGTCGGGAGGTTGAAGTAGATTAAAAAAGGATTAGCTGCAACCTTGATACTTGAACTTGATGAAGTAGTATGTCACTCCGTCACTCGTCAGGGATCCGAATGGCTGATCGCTCTGATCTAGTCTCATCAGTCCGACTGAGAAAGAAGCGTGGACGCTCCTCCCTCTCTCCCTCTCTCTCCTCGCATGCGCGCGCGCGCACGGCACGGCACAGCACACACACACACACACACACACACACGCACGCACGCACGCACGCACGCACGCGCACACACACACACACACACACACACACACAGAGGAAGTGACAAGTGTGGAGAGGAGGAGGGGTGGAGGTGTGGAGGAGGGGGGGGGGGCTGTACATTAATCTGGCCCTTAAAGGGGATTTCCACCCATTTTCAACATTGTAGGCTACCATGTCATTAATATAGGCTACCTTAGAGATGTTGTGTGGACATAAAAAGTCCCGCCCAGACTGTGTTTCCTAGAAATGGAGGTCTGAAAAAATAAAACATTAACATGTGAGAGTGTGCCAATTTTCCCCAGGACTTGACGGGGCGGGGGGGGGGGGGGGGGGGGGGGGGGGGGGGGTTAAACCAGTCGTACCTACTACCACCACACCCAATAAACCACCATTATAGGCTATTGTGTGGGGTGGACTGTAATATTATGTAAATTATCCAAATTATTCAGGCCTGTGGCTTTAGTTCAAGGCTACATTCCATTGGTTGTATGAATATTTTTTCATTCATAAAGCAGCCTTACTTTTAAACAGTGGTCAGCGGAGGTGTTGCCGGTTGCCTTGAAAAGCCCTGCATTTTTATAATTCTAATCTCTCCCTTGGTGATTGCTGGGAGATGGACACCGGCTTGGCTCGGCTCCAGATCACGGGGAGTTAGTGACACTGACAAACGCCCTGCACAGTTGCAGGCACGAGCCAGCCATGCGTACTAGGTTAAGTGTCATTAGTTCCAGAGGACGTGAGAAAAAGTGAATACTTCAAGAATGAATCACTGTTGTGAGCCCGCACACATACACACGACACACCCTCTCATGTGACTGAATTTGCAATATTACCTCATCACTATGCCATCCACCTGTTGCAGTGCAGTCACTGCAGTGCACCCATAGTGCACCTCAAACTACCCTGGGCCCAGTCTTCCCCGCGCCCCTACTGGCGTAATGGCGCGGGCTGCTTGTAATGAGGGTGGGGAAGCCAGGTTTCCTCAACCATACCTGGGCATTATGCGGCCCGGGGGCCAAATGCGGCCCTTTGGCTGACTCTGACCGGCCCGTGAAAAAAGGTACCGTGGGTTTTCGACAGTGGTTTGGTTTCATTCTTACACTCTCAACTAAAATATTCATCATCTGAATTAGCCGAAGTCTTAACAATCAGAGAATGTCATTTTTTTTTTAATCTATGTTTGCCTGTTTTTGTTTGTGAAGTCAGCCTGGTATTGTGGACAAAAGCAAAATAAATCTTTAGTTTTGGGTCTGTGGGGCTAAAATGTCATCAAATGGTGATCCTCTGTGGGTCAGATAAATAGAGGGCCCTTTGTGTCAATATTTTTACTTACTTTTACATACCAAATTGAAATTAAATTAAATACGCAGCCCTCCACAATATTTTAATATAGGCCAATCTCATTTGGCCCCTTGGAAAAAAACAATTGCCCACCCTTGTCTCAAAACAGTAGCCTAAAACGAAAATTAAACAATAATTTGTTCTAAAGCCTATAGACCTGTGAATAATGCCTATTTCATTTATGAAGAGTTTATTCCTGCAACTAATAAAGCGCTAACAAATAGGCCTATCATGCGTGTGTCAGCGGTTATCAAATAATCATTTTCATATGTCTATAGGAGACACAAATGGTTCCCTTCCAAACTGGGCACAATTGTAAATCCAGGTTAACTACAGTAGCACAGATCTTAGGCCTGCACACCTGGCCCAGTTCTTTTGCCTCCACACGTGCCTCTTATGCAAACAAAGATGGAAGAAATAGGAACTAGGTTAGTTGGATGTCTGTCAACTTTGCTGTCACCATCTTTCTCTCTCTCTCACTAGTGTCCATCCAGCGCACAGTGTTCAGCATACATGGTTCTATGAAGAGGGGGAGGAAGGGACAACCCCGTACTTGCTGCAATGACTTTTATAGGTTGCCCAATGTATTACAATGATTTTAGCGCTTCATTGTATATTGTAAAATGTATTGTAAATCCTGATTAAATTGAAGAATTCTTCACCATTGTAAGTTGCTTTGGATCAAGAGTGTCTGCTAAATGCCTAAAATTGTAAATTGGACAAGTGACAAGTGTGGAGAGGAGGAGGGGAGAGGCTGCACGTACAGTAATCTGTCCCTTAAAGGGGGATCCACCCATTTTCAACAATTCCCCGTGTCATTTAATACACCTTAGAGATGTTGTGAGGACATGATAAAAAGTCCCTTTTCTTCTGAGAGCTTACGAATGTAAGCAAATGGACCACCCCTTTAAAAGTGAGTGCAGTCAGTGATCAGGTGATATGAGGACATGCAGGGGGGGGAGAGCAGAGAAACCAGTCTCACTGGCTGGTTGCCATTTAAGGATGTAAGAATTAACTTCATAGGGTACTACGTTGTACCACACCCAATGGTTTTCCCTCTCTCTCACGCCTCCACGCACGCTACCGCCCCCCTCCCCCCCCACACACCCCCCCCCCCCCCCACACACACACACCCCCCCCCCCACCACACCCCCACACACCCAAATATATGTAAATTATTATGCAAAACTACTGAAGTACCTCTCCGCGGACATCCCCATAAACAATCCCCCCCCCAAAACTCATTTTAAAATCTGTAATACCCCAATCTATTTGAATGATGGAGATGGAAACGGCTTGGCTCGGCTCCAGAGTCCAGATACGGGGATCGGGTGACAGTAAACGCCCCTGCAGCAAGTCCCACCCCCCCCCCGTGCTGTATTTAGGGGATCCATTGAAACCAAATGGACCCCCCGGACCACTCCGGGTTCCATTGGTTCATTTTACGCTCTCAAGAGTTAAATTATATTTAAACATCTGAATTATGTCATTTTCAAGAGTCCACACAATTACAAAAAGGAGAATAATTGTTATTTTGACCACGTTTTTCAAGTTTCTCTTCACAATTGTGAACAAAAACGTGAAAAGTTCTTTTCAGTTCAGTTTTGGGTGCAAAGAAGAAACTAAACTCAACATCACAAACTGCCAACACAAACCTCAAATACTGTTTTCAAGCAATCAGTAACAGCATATATAGCAAAACCTTCCAATCCTCCTGCTCTATTTTTCATTACATACATTATTCCTAAACACTATAACAGTAACACCATCACCACTATTTCAAAGCTCAAAACTTTCTATAGGCCTTGAAATGGATATTCAGTAATGGAACAATCACATTTTTTGATGTGTAGATCTTGGGTCATTTTGAAAGTAGCTCAAGTCAAAAAGTGTGGGCACCACTGGCGTAGATAGAGTATTGAGGGGACGTATTGGGGCTAGGTAGTTCCCTGCTTCCCTGAGGGACTGTGAGAAATCACACTGTTGTGAGCCCGTACACATACACACACCCTGTCAAAACAGTGCTCTCAGGCCATGACAAAGTGGGATACATCATTTTATTGTAAGTGGCAAACAAAGAATGAGTGAAGACAGTACTAGGCTATCATTCAGGTAGGTGGCTGTAGTAAGGAATGCAAACAAAGGCCCAACAGTCACTATATTGTTGTTTGAAACAACTGTTTGTTTTGTACTGCTTTGCCATAGGCTAATCTCTTCGTCCTTTCCTTTATTTGAAAAGGTATTTAATAGCTTAACAGCCTATGTTTAAGCTATGTTTGTAGCCAATGTAAGAACTGGTAACTCAATCTCTGAAGTCCATAAACTACCATAAACCCTAGAGCAGTATGCCCTTGTTTACTCCAGGGTGAAGTGAGTTTAGGTGAAGTTTTTTTTTCACCGCGGTGTAGTGAAAACGCTTCACTTAAACTCACTTCACCCTGGAGTATATTTGAGCCTTTCTACTCCTTTGTAGAGGAGAGTATGCTGTGTGCTGATCACTCTGCCGATCGATTTTGGGAATACCTTTTACTATAGTTGCTGTCATTAGAGGAGATATCAGGAGAGATGTCTTTCCACACATTGAAACGTTTTAAAATAATAACTAAGTACCAATTCCTGTTTGATCATAGAAGGGTGAGACCAAGCAATACAATTAATCAAGAGAATCCACAATAAATGATTTATTAAGAGTGGCAAGGCCACTCTATAAATATGAATGAACAAATATGGCCAATAATAAAAAGGTGGGAGATACTCCTGCATGGTTTTGTGGTTTCAAGATTTTGATGTGGTAGTCAAATGAACTCAGGGATGAAGCAGCTTGTCAGGATATACACTAGCTGGCTGGGATACTGAACACAGTGCTCTTATTATGGGGTTCACATTTCAGTGCAATGATCTATGAATAATGTCAAATTCATGGCATCTAATCATGGATTGTATTCACTAACTAGTCTTGCCTCTACAAAGCTATACACACTGAACTTATGAAAGTATAAAAAACTAAATTTTGCAGAGGACAGTAGCAAAGACATAATGCAGCCAGACAAAACTATAAACTGGATTTAAACAGCAATACTGTACAAATAATAATAAGTAAAAGAAGTCAGTTTAAAAGTGTAGACAACTTATCAAAATGCATCGCCCCCACAGTACAGTCACATACTGGATGTGGTTTAAAAATGGAGTGCCATAAGTTTTACACTTCATCCGTTTTGTGTGTCTAGAGCTACAGACAACCCAGGTGTAGTTAGAATATTGACACGTCTTCCCTTGATATCTTTGGTTTCTTCCTGAAAGCTATAAAGGCTTTGTCCCTCATCACTTAGATTAAACATCGCATTTCATGAAACGGCTGTTTTGACAGCGGTGTAGGAGACCTGTTGGTCTTCAGTGCCATCACCGCGGGGTTCAGTGACCGCAGGGGGACCCTTACGCCGGCGTAGAGGCGGTAGACAAGATACGAGACTAGGATGATGGCTCCAACAGCAGCAACAGCAACAACAGCAACAACAACAAACAACTTCTGTGGTTCTGGACACGAGGATTCAAAGCAGGTCAGAGGATGGCCTGTGCAAAAAAAAAAAAAAAAAGAAGAAGAAGAGGTTACATCAGAGGTTTTCAACCTTTTTGATCCCAGGACTATTTATTCAGCATTTGAGTCACGGACCACGATTTGATGACATTTTCACGCCCACAGAGCCCAAAACTAAAGATTTCTTTTGTTTTTGTTCGTAATTACAGTCTGGATTCCACAAACAAAACAGGCAAAACATACAAAATGACTGTTAATATGCTACATTTTCTAATTGTGTAGACGTCTTAATGAAGTGGTGGTAATTCAGATGATGAATATTTTAACTCTTGAGAGTGTAAACATGAAACCAAATGTACCCTTGCAGTCCATTTGGTTTCATTTTTACATTCCCAGGAGTTACATCTGGTTAACCAACTTTCCATCATTTAGCTGGGGGCTACCTGGAACCCTCTCAAGGACCACTGGTTGAAAACCCCTGGGTTACATCAATAGTCAACTGTGAGCTTGCACATGCACATCAGTCAATGTTTTACTTGACCTGACTCCCACTTAAAACTAGCAAAACTAGGAAACTAGGAAAACAGTAAAACTAGGAAGGCAGTTTGAGGTCAAAATATGCTTGTTAGAATTACCCCTTCAGAGTCACACACTCACCTTTGGAAGGTGTTGAGGAACAGTTAGCTGTAGAAGAAAAACAATGACACGATGTAATATTTGAATAACTCATTCTGAGAGTTACTAGAAAGCGCAATCATTTGAAACCAACAATGCATCAGAATGAAAATGAGGAAACTCTCACCTCTGCACTCTGACTTATATAAGATGACCTGGGGGAGAGAGAGAGAGAGAGAGAGAGAGAGAGAGAGAGAGAGAGAGAGAGAGAGAGAGAGAGAGAGAGAGGAGAGAGAGAGAGAGAGAGAGATTTTAAAATTATTAAAATGATACATTACCTACCTAAATAACTTTTTGTGTAGTTACCTTACATTGCAATGGTTTAACAATACTGTATAATTCCTTGTGATGCCAATACAGCACTGCAGACAAATATGTAGATTTGATCTAAGGCTGGAAGGCCGCACACACACACACACACACACACACACACACACACACACACACACACACACACACACACACACACACACATGCTTTGATTTAGTTAGAACTAGAGAGGGGCACTCGGTGGAGTTCTAGGTGTGTACTGATAATTATTAAGATCCGCTTATATTGCCCTCCAACGCTCCTCCTGGATTTGAGGGACATCCGAGGTTAATTTGAATATTGATTCTGTGGAACAGGCGTGACGTTAGTGTAATATGTGTAAAAGTGTAATATGCCAATAAGTGCAGTGCAGTGTAAAATATGTTCAAAAGGGTAATAGTGTAATACCTGTATATGCAATAGTCTTATAGAATAATAGGCTGATAAGTGTGTTAGTGTAATATGCAGTAGGGTCTCACTACGTTTTATTTTAAAATAGCCTACATTCTGATCATGGGTGGTAGGCCTATGTCCAAACATGTCATAGCAGGCTGACATCACAGAGAAATACAACACTACTACTGCATAATGATTTGT
This sequence comes from Benthosema pterotum, assembly GCA_039105355.1. Classification (NCBI taxonomy): domain Eukaryota; kingdom Metazoa; phylum Chordata; class Actinopteri; order Myctophiformes; family Myctophidae; genus Benthosema; species Benthosema pterotum. The sequence continues at coordinate 38,666,811 of CM076986.1, read as the reverse complement.
TTATGTCCTAACCAAAACTGTACTGTAGTGTAGGTCGAACTGAAACTGAATTGAAACTGAAAAATGGAACTAAATTGTTACCAAGAAATGCAGTGGTCAGGGGACCACCCGTGGTCCTTGAGTGGGTTCCAGGTGGCCCCCAGGCTAAATGATGGAAAGTTGGTTAACCAGATGTAACTCTTTGAGACCCTAAAAGTGAAACCAAATGGACTCTTGTGGGTCCATTTGGTTTCATGTTTACACTCTCAAGAGTTAAAATATTCATCATCTGAATTAACCCAAGTCTACACAACTATAGAATGTAGAAGATTAATGGTCATTTGATCTGTATTTGACTGTTTGTTTCCAAAATCCAGCCTGGTATTGTGGACAAAAACAAAAGGAATCTTTAGTTTTGAGTCTCTGGGGTGAAAATACCATCAGATCAAATGGTGGTCCGTGGCTCAAATGCTTAATAAATAGTGGGCCCTGGTATCAAAAAGGTTGACTGAAATTTAACTCCTACAAAGTAGGATGAATCCACTCCGGCATCATCAGCAATATGAACTGGGGAAATAAACAGCATCTGCACAGATGTCAGTATCAGTATCAAAGCCATAGCTCAAACCATCCAAATATTCTGGTAAGCAACAACAACACGAATATCAAGTATTCATCCCTATACACAGTGCAATCCAGTAACCAACCAAAGACCACGTGCTATTAAAACCAAACAAATTCTCTCATACCCTCGCAAATACTTAAAACACAAAACACAGGAAGTAAACACAGAAAGAAAATCGATTTAGGACTGGAAAACAGAAGTTAGTTTTGATTCATAAACAACAACATTGAAGTGGTCAACACGCACAACTGGACACTTGAAAATCCCTTAGTTTTGGGTCTCTTACACACTCACACTAAACATCAAATGGTGGTCCGTGGCTAAAATGCAGAATAAATAGTGGGCCCTGGTATGAAATGGATGAAAACCCCTGCCTTAACTGCATGCTATATAGGGCTTCTTGATCCTCTGTTCCCATATACAGTAAGTATGAATAAGCAGCACGCCCCATCTCAGACCATATAAACTGCATTGTGATGCCTCCTGGACTCTGGTCTGAGTGGTCTCTGTATTACGCCCAAAATTGGGTTGTCCTTGTCCCACACAAGGTGCACACAGACGGGGGGCGCTCCGCGGGGGTACCATCTGAGCGTAATCCCCAGGGATTTCTAAAACGCAGATTAATAGCCACTGTAAAACAAATTTGTTTTCCCTAGAGTCGCTGTCAAGTGACCGCGTGGGAACTGCCTGCCTGGCTGGCTGTGTGCATGGGAAATTAGGCAATTAACTCCGTTACTTTGCTCAGAAATACAATAAATAATAAATACTTTGTTACCTATTAGTAGTAATGCTGAAAGTCGCCCCCCTGCCCCCGTCTTGTTCATCGTGTATTGCCAAGGGAGACGTCGAAGTGAAGTACACCTATGGACGGTATCTGCAAAGGAATTGTAGTCGCTGTTGATAGAGAGGGGAGTAGGGGATGGTTGGTTGGTTGGTTGGTTGCAGCCGATTGTGGCAATCTCTCTCTTCTCTCTCTCTCTCTCTCTCTCTCTCTCTCTCTCTCTCTTCTCTCTCTCTCTCTCTCTCTCTCTCTCTCTCTCTCTCTCTCTCTCTCTCTCTCTCTCTCTCTCTCTCTCTCTCTCTCTCTCTCTCCCTCTCTCCCTCTCTCCCTCTCTCCCTCTCTCCCTCCCTCTCTCTCTCTCTCTCTCTCTCTCTCTCTCTCCTCTCTCTCTCCCTCTCTCCCTCTCTCTCTCTCTCTCTCTCTCTCTCTCTCTCTCTCTCTCTCTCTCTCTCTCTCTCTCTCTCTCTCTCTCTCCTCCCTCTCTGTCTGTCTGTCTGTCTGTCTGTCTGTCTGTCTCTCTCTCTCTCTCTCTCTCTCTCTCTCTCTCTCTCTCTCTCTCTCTCTCTCTCTCTCTCTCTCTCTCACACACACACACACACACACACACACACGCCCGCGCGCGCAGAGGGGAGAGGGGAGGAAGGGACAAGTGACAAGTGTGGAGAGGTGGAGGCGTGGAGAGGCTGCACAGTGATCTGTTCCTTAAAGAGGAATTCCACCCATTTTCAACAACAATTTAACATGGAGGTCACGTAGCGTTGGGTGGAATATCCTTTTAAAACTGACTGTGATCAGGTGATATGAGGACATGACAGGGGGAGAGCGGAAAAACCAGCCTCTCTGGCTGGTTGCCATATAAGGATGTAACAGAATTTAACTAACATTCCAGCATCGGTTGATGAAATATTTTGATTCATAAATAAAGTAGCATGGGGTACTTTTACAGTGAAGATATTGATAGTGGTCCGCGGAGGGAGGTGTTGCCGGTCGCTTTGACCCCATGTCCCTTGGTGATGACGGGGAGGTGGAGCGGCTGGCTCGGCTCCAGGCGCGGAGTGATAAACGCCCTGCAGCCATGAGCCAGTCGTGCGTAAGGCGTAGCCAAGGGGCGTAGCTAGGAAGTGTGATTAAGGTAGTTCCCTATCTTGATCTACTCTATGATCTTGATGGACCGTGAGAAGTGAATGCTTCTTCATGAATGAATCACTGTTGTGGGCGCGCGCACATGCCTGCCCTGTACACGCATGTGGATATTGCTGAAGTTTGCATTACCTCATCACCATGACTGCACGTTATTATAGTCCCCCCCCCCCCCCCCCATTAATAGGTTTATTCCCGAATAACTAAAGTGCTGAGAAATAACATCATTTGTCAACGTCAATTAATCATTTTCATGTCAAGGACGTGTTCCCCCAAATAGTCAAAAGTTCAAAACGGCTCGAAATTCACACGTGAGACACACATGCTCTGCTATTTTTTCACAGTGCAGGTTACCTACTAGCCTACAGTAGCCGGGGAATGGGGAAATAGCAGATCTTATACACCTGGCCCAGTTGGAAAAAAGAAAAAGAAAAAAAAAACACACAAGCTCTCTTGCCTTTGCCTCTACCAGTGACGTGCCTCTTATTGCAAACAAACAATCACAGGATTTCCGGTTTTGTAGCATTACAGAAATTAGGAAGTAGTTGGATGACTGTCATCATCATCATCATCATCATCATCATCATCATCATCTCCTCGCTCTTTCTGTCTGCCTCTCTCTATCTGCCTAATAGCACGCACACTGTCGGCGGAAAAAGCATGAGAAACGCTGCAAACTGCCCCTAGTGCAAACAGCAAGTCCCGTTGGTCGACTTTAGTCCGGTCCTTTTTCTCACGTTCCTGCGCTCCCAAAGTGCCGACGCCCTCTGTCAGTGCGTGCGCATATTTCCTGTTACATTGTATGAAAATAAATAGTCAAAACCACTATACAGTATTTATATGCTTTGGTGCTTTTTGCCTTTACTGAAGACATACGCACACGCACAGATCTACAAGTCATGTGCAGTATTCCTGTCCCCTTGTACTCATTGAGTACTCATTGTACTCATTATCAACCACACCAAAGTGGAATCGACATGAATTGCTGCAGACCGCATTGGGTTGTGAGTCACTGTCAAAACAGTGTTGTAAGGCCATGATGACAAAGTGGTATAATATGACATTTCATTTTCATCATTTCATTGGCAAGTGGCAGACAAATGATATGAATGAAGAGTGATTATTCATTCAGATCTGGTGTAGCTGTTGTTGTAAGGAATGTAAATAAAGTAGGCCCAACATATTGTATGAAATAACTGTTTGATTTGTTTTGTTCTGTCTATAAAATCTCTTTAACCTTTCCTTTATTTGAAAAGGTATTTAATAGCTTAACATGTAGTCCTACCTATGTCTAAAAGAACCGGTAACCCAATCAGTCTCTGAAGTCCATATATCTTAAATCCTAGAGCAGTATGCCCTTGATTACTGTAAACATTCGTCAGCTACATGTTGGCTAAATGCCCAGAAATAATATGCCTGACTCACCATGACTGACAGGCACGCCTCCGGCTCCTTTGTAGAGCAAACCTATGCTCTGTGTGCTGATCGCTCTGGCCCAGGGGTTTTCAACTTTTCAGGCTTACCATTTATTCAGCAACATACAGATAAAAATGACCATTAATCTGTATGCTCTAGTTGTGTAGACCTGGAATCTCCACAGGGGCCACTGATGGTCCCCAGACAAACTGTTGACAACCACTGCTCTGGCTGATCGACTTATATTGGCATGGGAATACCTTTTACTCTTGTCTTTACAGGAGATATGAGAAGACATATCTTTCCACACAATGAAACAGTTTTAAAATAATTGTAACTAAGTACCAATTCCATAAAGGGATGAGACCTTGTCAAGGAATACAATTAATCAAGCGAATCTGTAATAACGGATTTATTTAAAAAAACATAAAGCAAGACCACTCTATAAATACAAATGATCAAATATGGCCAACAATAAAAAGGTGGGAGATAATCCTACATGGTTTTGTGGTTTCATGATTTTGAAGTGAGAGTCAAATGAACTCAGGAATGAAGATCTTGTCAGGATTGCCTGGCTGAGATACTGACCACAGTGCTCTTATTGTGGGGTTCACATTTCACTGCAATGGTCTATGAATAATGTCAAATTCATGGCTAATGATGGATTTTATTCACTAACTAGTCTTGCCTCTACAAAGCTACACACTGAATTTACGGAAGCATAAAAATTGAGTTTAGCAGAGGACAATAGCAAAGACATAATGCAGCTATACAAAACTGTAAACTATTTAAACAGCAATACTGTACATTTTTTTTTTTACACTTTATCCGTTTTGTGTCTATTGCTATAGAGTCTATAGCAATAGACACACAAAACAGATACAGTGTAAAACTTAAAAATAGTCTAACTACACCTGGAGACAACCCAGGTGTAGGTAGACTATATTCACAAGTCTTCCCTGGATATTTTTGGTTTCTTCCTCCTTCATCACTTAGATTAAACATTGCATTTTATGAAGCAGCTGTATTGACAGCAGTGTAGGAGACCTGTAGGTCTTCGATGCCACCACCATGGGCTTCAGTGACCGCAGGGGGACCCTGCAGGCCCTTCCGCCGGTGGTAGACCAGACACGAGACTAGGATGATGGCTCCAACAACAGCGGCAGCAATAGCAACAAACAACTTCCATGGTTCTGGACACGAGGATTCGGCGCAGGTCAGAGGATGGCCTGTGCAAAAAAAGAAGAGGTTACATCAACAGTCACTTCAGTTCATGTGCTGATATGAAGGTACAACCTGTAGCCTCTGTAGACGTTTTAGGGATCTTTTCAAGAGGGGCTAACATGGAATGGCAGGGCATGGAATATGGTGATGTACAGTATGTTGATTAGACATCCCCTCACTGATGTGGGTAGGATTGAACTTCGCATGGTCTATAATATTTCAAATTGTTTTGAAATGGTCTCGTTGACACACACACACACACACACACACACACACACACACACACACACACACAACACACACACACACACACACACACACACACACACACACACACACACACACACACAGATTTAGCCTACAAATGATGTGCTGTGACTGTGAGCTTGCACATGCACATCAGTCACTGTTTTATTTGACCAGACTCCTACTTCCTTCACTAGTAAAACTAGGAAGGAAGTTTGAGGTCAAAATATGCTTGATAGAATTCACTCACCTTTGGAAGGTGTTGAGGAACAGTTAACTATAGAATAAAAACAATGACAAGATTTAATATTTCAATAAGTCATTCTGAGAGTTACTAGAAGGTGCAATAATTTGAAACCAACAACGCATCAGAATGAAAGAGGAAAATGAGGTAACTCTCACCTCTGCACTCTGACTTATATAAGATGACCTGGGGAAGAGAGAGAGAGAGAGAGAGAGAGAGAGAGAGAGAGAGAGAGAGAGAGAGAGAGAGAGAGAGAGAGAGAGAGAGAGAGAGAGAGAGAGAGAGAGAGAGAGAGAGAGAGAGAGAGAGAGAGAGAGATTTTAAAATCCAGCCTGGTATTGAGAACAAAAACAAAAGGAATCTTTAGTTTTGAGTCTCTGGGGTGAAAATACCATCAGATCAAATGGTGGTCCGTGGCTCAAATGCTTAATAAATAGTGGGCCCTGGTATCAAAAAGGTTGAAAACCACTGTACTAAAAAATCTGTACTGAAATTCAACTCCTACAAAGTAGGATGAATCCACTCCAAGCACTCACCTCTTCCGACCAGCACTCAACCTCCGATGCCAGACGCAGCCGACAGGCATTCAGGGTGACGCTCTGATTTGTCAGATTTGTGACGAGGGACGCGCTCCAGTCAGGATCCGATGAAAAATGGGCAATGGCAGTCCCCTGTAAACAGACAGACAGTTACTGGAGCTTGTGTATTCTGGAAATTAATATTTAGTTGCTTCACATGTTAAAAGTCTACATACAGTATTGTAGTTCCGTCTGTCAGACCACAGCTGCATAAACCACGTGCCACCTCATCCAACACACTTCTCACAATCACTTCCGAGGAAACGTCGCAAAATGTCGCTTACGGTAAATAGCACACACACACACACACACACACACACACATACACACACACACACACACACACACACACGCACGCACGCACGCACGCACGCACACACACACACACACACACTATGCAAAAAAACAGTGTCTTCTGCATGGGCCTACACATGTGTATAACTCAATGAATTGAATAAGTGCTTTTTCCTGCAGTCAATCAGTCAGTCAGTCAGTCAGTCAGTCAGTCAGTCAGTCAGTCAATACGAAGAGGAGATGTTTTGACAATAGTGTATATTATCTTGTCATGCCAATACAACATGGCAGACAAATATACAGATTTAGTTTAAGGCTGGAACAAGTCCAGGCATGTCATGGCATGATGGCAGACTGAGATCGTATTGTATTGTATTGTATTGTATTGTATTGTACAGTAAGCTGTATTGGAGGTCTAACTGAACTTTCTGAATTGGCAACTCTACAGCAGTATTACCATTGTTGTCCTCTCTGTAAAGTCATAAACAGTGCTGAAACTCTCATGTCATCATACATTCCACTATGTCACTCATACTACTATTACTATTACTACTATGGATTGTACATACATAACATATTGGCTTTCTTGGGTTCTACATCCTCTTAGCAGACGATGTACTGAATTTTTTTCTTTCTTGCTTTTTCCTGCAAGTTTTCTTCAGTCAGTCAAATAGGAGATCAAATCAAGAGCTGATAAAAACAGTCACTCACGTTGACATCGAACCAGGTGGTTGTACAGCTGGGGTAGGGAGGAGGCTGAGACAGTTGGTACCGGTAGGATGCTGGGCCAAGGACAGAGGTCTCACACGGCACAATGGTTTGGACTGGACCTGCTGTTACTGCAGATATCAACTTAATAACTGTACACAACACACACAGACCGACACAGACAGACAGGCATTTGATTAGTGGCCCTATAGGAATGTTGAATGAAAAACAAAACAAACACGGCATCATCAGCAATATGAACTGGGGAAATAAACAGCATCTGCACAGATGTCAGTATCAGTATCAAAGCCATAGCTCAAACCATCCAAATATTCTGGTAAGCAACAACAACACGAATATCAAGTATTCATCCCTATACACAGTGCAATCCAGTAACCAACCAAAGACCACGTGCTATTAAAACCAAACAAATTCTCTCATACCCTCGCAAATACTTAAAACACAAAACACAGGAAGTAAACACAGAAAGAAAATCGATTTAGGACTGGAAAACAGAAGTTAGTTTTGATTCATAAACAACAACATTGAAGTGGTCAACACGCACAACTGGACACTTGAAAATCCCTTAGTTTTGGGTCTCTTACACACTCACACTAAACATCAAATGGTGGTCCGTGGCTAAAATGCAGAATAAATAGTGGGCCCTGGTATGAAATGGATGAAAACCCCTGCCTTAACTGCATGCTATATAGGGCTTCTTGATCCTCTGTTCCCATATACAGTAAGTATGAATAAGCAGCACGCCCCATCTCAGACCATATAAACTGCATTGTGATGCCTCCTGGACTCTGGTCTGAGTGGTCTCTGTATTACGCCCAAAATTGGGTTGTCCTGGTCCCACACAAGGTGCACACAGACGGGGGGCGCTCCGCGGGGGTACCATCTGAGCGTAATCCCCAGGGATTTCTAAAACGCAGATTAATAGCCACTGTAAAACAAATTTGTTTTCCCTAGAGTCGCTGTCAAGTGACCGCGTGGGAACTGCCTGCCTGGCTGGCTGTGTGCATGGGAAATTAGGCAATTAACTCCGTTACTTTGCTCAGAAATACAATAAATAATACAAACTTTGTTACCTATTAGTAGTAATGCTGAAAGTCGCCCCCCTGCCCCCGTCTTGTTCATCGTGTATTGCCAAGGGAGACGTCGAAGTGAAGAACACCTATGGACGGTATCTGCAAAGGAATTGTAGTCGCTGACGCTGTTGATAGAGAGGGGAAGGTTGGCTGGCTGGTTGCAGCCGATTGTGGTGCTCTCTCTCTCTCTCTCTCTCTCCCTCTCTCTCTCTCTCTCTCTCTCTCTCTCTCTCTCTCTCTCTCTCTCTCTCTCTCTCTCTCTCTCTCTCTCTCTCTCTCTCTCTCTCTCTCTCTCTCTCTCTCTCTCTCTCTCTCTCTCTCTCTCTCTCTCTCTCTCTCTCTCTCTCTCTCTCTCTCTCCCCTCCCTCTCGCACGCACACACACACACACACACACACACACACACACACACACACACACACACACACACCACACACACACACACACACACACACACACACACACACACACACACACACACACACAGCGGAAGCACCGTAAACACAAAACACTACAAAACTACCGGTATAACGCACGAGTAAACGCACTTGATGCTTTAGTACAGGGGTTTTCAACCTTTTTGACTCCAGGGACCACCATTTATTCAGCATTTGAGCCACGGACCACCGTTTGATTACATTTTCACACCAAAGACCTACAATTAAAGAATTCTTTTGGTTTTGTCCACAATTCCAGGCTGTATTTTGCCAACAAAACAGTGTAAACTTCTTAATTAAGTATGGTGCTAATTCAGATGATGAATATTTTAACTCATGAGAGTGTGAAAATGAAACCAAATGGACCCGCAAGGGTCCATTTGGTTTCATTTTTACATTCTCAAGAGTTACATCTGGTTAACCAACTTTCCATCATTTAGCCTGGGGACCACCTGGAACCTTCTCAAGGACCACTGGTGGTCCCCGGACCACCTGTTGAAAACCCCTGCTTTAGTAGACCGCGTGTCGTTTGTCTTCAACTGTCCGTCGTCGTGGACGTGGTCAGCCCACTTCAATCCCCAACATTCAACTCTGTATAGCGCCGCGCGGCCGCGCCCCCTCGGTGTTTTGTTCACGTGTTGAACGTATTGGTGGTTTTTTGCCGGCCGGCATGTGTGACGTCGTCACTTCGCCCACATGTCACACATGCAGAGCCTTAGAAATAGACAGAGTTACGCCAACTCCGTTCACTTCATGGGACCACTCCAATGGCGGCTTCACTCACTACATAGACTTCGTTGGATAGTGACAATGAATAATGACAGCCAGAAGTTACTGAATGCATTGGAGTCTATGAGCTCGCGCGACTATGTGAACCACGTGAACAGACTATTTTCTGTCGCCTCAATGTCGCAACCCTGTCTGTTTCTAAGGCTCTGTCTTTATGAGTGAACTAGGCACCGCACCACACACACACACACACACACACACACACACACACACACACACACACACACACACACACACACACACACACACACACACACACACACACACACACACACACACACACACACACACACACACACACACACACACACACACACACAACCTGTGTACGGAGGAGAGAATGCGAATTTGTATCGATGTGCTGTTGTATTGTTTTTTTTTTGTTTGTTTTGTTTTTTTTGCTTTGGCAATGTAAACGTATGTTTCCTCAACAAAGCCATTTGAATTAATTTAATGGAATTGAAGTGAATTGAATTCCAATTAAACGAAACGTGTGTGTGTGTGTGTGTGTGTGTGTGTGTGTGTGTGTGTGTGTGTGTGTGTGTGTGTGTGTGTGTGTGTGTGTGTGTGTGTGTGTGTGTGTCTGTGTGTCTGTGTCTGTGTCGTGCGTGAGTCCACAGTTCCTGTACGTTTTTCCACAATTATAAACTCTTCTAAAAATAGTTAATAATAGTGCCGGGCCATGTTCCTGAAAAGAACGTCGCAATGTCAACTAGTCAACTATAGGTGTGTACGCAACAAATCCACGTGGGGACACGCCACAGATCCTTTCATAATCTTAACAATCACATGATAACGCCTATATTTCCGATGGATGTTTCCATTGCAGGAAATGGAAAGTATAGTCGGATGAGTCATGACTCAGTGCAGTTCAGAAGTGACCGTGAAGTGAACCATAACTTGTTGACACACTTTGATTTAGTTAGAACCAGAGCCTTCTAGGGGAGAGTTGCGATATTCCCGTTCACTCCTGTGCGTCAGGGCAATGGCGGTGCTGGAGGAGCAGCAGCGCTGATGTAAAAGCGTTTGAGTGCACTCGGAAAACCGGAAGTCGATGAATATGAATGGGACTCTATGGATTTAATCCGGCACTAGCAAAGAAGGCACGAAAACATCATGTATTAATACCGGTGACCTCGTAAACAAACTATCGATGCAGGCAAATTAAAGAATGCCTTCTGGAGGTTGATTTCGGATACTTTGTCACATGATTTGCAAATGATATATAATTATATTGACGTCTTGAAAGTGTTAGTGCTGATTGAAACTGGTTTCAAAGCAGGCGATATCGCGAGAATTCACTGAAAAGCAAAGATTCTCGCGATAACAGCGGGGGGTAGGAGTATGCAGAAAGTTATTTAATCAGTTATTTAATCCAGCTTTAATGACTTTATTTTAGTTGTTCTTTAATAATACTACAACATAAACATTACAGAGACTCTAGCCGTGACTGAACAATACTTTAAAACAGTTGTCTTTTTGCATACGTACCTAAAATAGCTCTTATTGCGCCGTTTTCGTTGAAAACAATGTACTCCACATGACAGTTAGGACTGGGACTGCACTCATAGACGAATCTCTGTAGTCTCGTGCACAGTGCTCTGCTCTGCTTTCTGACCCCTCAATATCGTAACTCTCCTACTAGAAGGCTCTGGTCTACTCTAGAACTAGAGAGGGGCACTCAGTGGAGTTCTTGGTGTGTACTGATAATTATTAAGATCCGCTTATATTGCCCTCCACATTTAAACGCTCCTCCTGGATTTGAGGGACATCTGAGGTTAATTTGAGTATTGCTTCTGTGGAACAGGACACTATAACTCTGGGTGAACCTAGAGTACTATAATAGCAGAGTGGCGTCACGCTTTGATCTCGCCGCCCCTCGCGTAGCGCGCATGCGCCACGCTCTGGAGCTCTGCAAGTTCCAAACATTAGGCGCTCCTCTCCTCCATTTAGCATGTCTGTCTGTTAGCATACTCCTCGTCCGTCCGCCGCCCCCTCGCTCTTTATCTCTAGAGCAGTGGTTTTCAACCCTTTTGATACCAGGACCCACTATATTTATTCCTAATTTGAGCCACGGACCACCATTTTGATGGGGGTTGTGGGTTGTTGCCATAATTCCAGGCTGGATTAAAAAAAAAAAAAAAACAGTCAAACATACAGGTCAAAATGACCATTAATCGACATTCTCTAGTTGTGTAGACTTGAGCTCATTCAGAGGTTGAATATTAACTCTTGAGAATGAGAGACAGTGTATAACCACGAAACCAAATGGACCCACAAGGGTCCATTTGGTTTCATCTTTATGCTCTCAAAGAGTTACATCATTTAGCCAGGGGACATCCTGAAATCCTCTCAGGGACCACTGGTGGTCCCCGGAACACCTGTTAAAAAGCCCTGCTTTAGAGTATCTGAAATCTCATTATAGATACTCTATTTATCTTACTTTGTTTCTTATATTCCTAGAATCTTATTAAATGCTAGGCTATATTATTTTTGTATTTGCCTCTCTGACCATATAGGCCAAATGGTTATGGTTTAATAATTTACATTAGGTCTAGTCTGGGGTTGGTTGAGGTGTGTGTGGGGAGCGGTTAGGGTTACAGTTGTGTGTTGAAGCAGGGTTGCAGATTTGATCGTAGTGTAATCATCCTTGTCTCAGGTAGGAGAAATGTAAAGTGCCTATTTACAGGATATTTCTACTTCAAACATTAATAATGGAGGCTGAGCAAGTAACATGCACAGATACACTGCTACTTCATTTAATAACTACTAACAATAAAACATAAGCAAATTGCCCTCCCACCCAATACAATCGCTGGCATTATATGCCAGCAAACATACAGAGCTCCGCTTTCCCTGTCACTCTGAGCAAAACAGTTTTATAGTTTCTCCTTCCTCATCCCGATCACTTTCAGCCGTGCATGATTGGGGTGCCACCTATCACTCACTGTAGGACGGCCATCAATCAGTCCGTGATTGACAATCGTCTCATGCATGACACTCAGTTCAGATTTACTGCAATAGCTTTCATAGTACTAGGGCTATGTATTGGATTCATGTTACACATTCCACTTAAAACAAAAAACTTTCACTCTGTACCTGGCCTGGTCCTGAATGGAAACAAGACTGCAAGGAATTTTCTTAGTGATCCTATTGGGTATTTGACTGTACCCTGTCTGACTGTACCTTGTACCCATTACTTTTCTTCCAATAAACTATTCATTCAAAATTCAGACAAGTTCACAATGGATTTTAAATAGGACGTGTTGTGATGTTGTAGATCAGCCAATAATGACATAATGAGGGGGTCACAGGGACAAACGTTTTCAGCTGGGGTTCTGAGGCCAAATACCAAATGACATGTCAGTAAAGATTACGGAATATGCAAGGAGAATGAATAATCAATAAAACATTTTATTCACAATGTAGTAACTAAAATGTGCACAAAAATACTTTCCATCACTCACACACTCAAAATTTGATGTAACTGGGGGAAAAATATATATCTCAGAACATTTTAGAGACACCATGGAAGAAACTTTCCAAAACAATTGTGTGATGTTGATGTTAATGTTCTTGATGTTACAACCAACCAGGTATACATTGAAGCTATAAACTGTATGTATATGAAAAATTCCAGTCTTGTTTATGAAGATGCTTCTGAAAATGTATTCTACTGCCAGCTAGTTTGACCACTTCAAATACTCTTCATCGTGGTTTTCCCTGAAAATCCAAGGGGTGCAAGCAGCCTGGCCCATCATCTCCATGTCCTGTTCTTTCTTGTGTCCTGGCCCTCTGGGACACAGAAAATCATCTCTATTGGCACCCGAGTCACTGTCCTGAAATGCAAAAAAACAAAAACAAACAATGCATATGCTGTATTATTTTTATGTAACTTTATACAGTTACTTACTTCATATATTACAGACATACTGATTTAATATTTACATAATCTGTTTTTATTTAGTTTGATTTCGTACACCCCCTCCTGTTTGCAATCATCAATAATTTGGCTGTCGACCACCAGGAAATTTATCACTGAGGAGAACTGCTATATGGTCTTCCATATGGCCACATATTATCACAATTACAAAAACTGCTCAACATGATATCTGGCAACTTCTACACTCTGGGGAGGGGACCCCTACTAAACATTTCACACAAAACCTTGGTGTCACATTCTGGCAGGTGGACTGACTAGAACAAACAAATGTTGCCACTAAGCTTTATAGCTTGTATAAAATGTACTGTATATAACAAAGCAATGTTACTTTTTGGTTTGTTTCCCCCACCCGAGAGTATAAACATAACCTATAATAGTAATGTTATAACCTAGTAATATAACTTATCAGTTGTACACACTGGTTGACCATAAGTTTAACAATGAAGCTAATAACAATTACAACAAATATTTATGTTAAAAAAAAAGCTGTAACTGTTCATGGAGTAAGCTAAGTTAGCTAACCACCACTGCACCACAACACAGTCTATTTTTTTTAAGTTACAATGTACATTAACCAGAGCGAATTATATAACTATTCATATCAGTCATTAATCACTAAAGTGACGAGCGGTCTATTAATGCGTTAAAATGTTCTGAAATGCCGTAATTTCGCCAATTTACCTGCAAACCTGCATTCTGCTGTCGACGGAGCTGCCAGCTCCGAGCTGGATGTGCAGAGGGGTTTGTTTGGAACTTGCATTCCTCCTCGAAGGGCACGCGCGCGTTTCAGCCAATAGGCGTCTCTGTTCGGCTGGAGAATGGGGAGTCAATTGGAGTGACGCCACTCTGTTTTCCAGTACTCTAGTTGAACCCAGGTTCAAACCGACAACCTTGCAGTTACCATCCGGTGACTCTCCCTCTTATCCACTGCCACCCCTACATTAAGTAATTATAACAGCCTTGGAAAAAAAGAGGCTCTATATAGGGAGTATTGACTGTACCTTATTTTATATTGTCTTTATAATACCTGAATCTCAATCAATGTGTAGTATTACACGCAATCGGGATTGAACGCGGACTCTTATTCGCCAGTCCAACGCACAACCAGTCGCGCCAATAGGGCTGAGCCCGATTGGCGGGGCTGTTGGGGCTGGCTCATGGCTGGGTGCTACATTCACCCCCTTGATCTTTTTGGAGCGCGTCTTTCTTCACACTTCACACTGCGGACCGCCGTGCACAATGTCCTTCATGTGGACGGGTATATTGGGATAACGCCCACACTCCAAATCCTGCCGACTACGCCAGTCGCCAGATTGTAGTATTGCGCGCAAGCGGGGATCGAACCCGGGACTCCCAGTCGCCAGTCCAACACACAACCAGTCGCGCCAATAGGGCTAAGCCCGATTAGTGGGGCTGTTCTGGCTGGCTCATGGCCGGGTGCTACATTGTTTGTTGTATTGCGCGGAAGCAGGGATCAAACCCGGGACTCCCACTCGCCAGTCCAACACACAACCAGTCGCGCCAATAAGGCTATTAAAGCACGATTGGCGGGGCTGTTGTGGCTGGCTCATGCATGGCTGGGTGCTACAAATTCATATAATTCTCAAACCTTTGTAGACCCCATGCTTTTCTGAAACTTTCAAAAAGTTTAAAAAATAGCAGATTTAGCCGCATAGCATGAAGTGACTACGGTATTATTACTACAGTATTATACTACTATTATTATTATTGTTATTAGCCTATTATTATCAAAGCTGGATTCTGAATGAACTGCAGCTTGAGAGTGACAAACACTGAATTGACTAAATTTTCAATCATGGCTAACCCTAAATGGTAGCATAGGAAGAATAGAATTGAAAGTAAATCTATGAAAAAAAAAATAGTTTAAGTTGGCTACCAGCAGCAAACATAGCGATTATGTAAAACAGCATTCCTCTCTTCTGTGTGTGTGTGTGTGTGTGTGTGTGTGTGTGTGTGTGTGTGTGTGTGTGTGTGTGTGTGTGTGTGTGTGTGTGTGTGTGTGTGTGTGTGTGTGTGTGTGTGTGTGTGTGTGTGTGTGTGTGTGTGTGTGTGGTGGTGGTGGTGGTGCTGGGGGGGGACTTAGGCACCTGTATGGACATTCCATATATTGTTTGACTAGTTTTGTTTGTTTGATTTGGACCATTAACGTTTCCCAAAGTTTTACAAGTGCAGGGACACCTGGCCCTGCACATAAGACACGTGCACACCCATTTGTGTGCACAGACACGCTATCATGAGTCGCAGACCTCTGTTTCCTTTTATTGTTATGTGACCCCAGCTCCAGCAGCTATCGCTCAGCTTTGTTTACAGTACTGTATAAACAATGTTTTTTTTTATGGGGGAGAGATGTTTCTACTGTATTGTCTGTTATTTTCACTGGACCCTGAGTCTGAACAATAAAGTTGATTGATTGATTGATTGATTGATTGATTGATGTTAAAACTTGCAGATGGGAAACAGTGCTTGATTGCATCCATAAAAGTAAAAAAAAAAATACTGTAAAAACACTATTAAGAGAAGAGGGGGGATGCCCAACAGTCACTACACCCATCATGCTTTCTAACTAAACCTGTTTAGACTAAATGAAAAACTAGCCACTGTAAAAACTAAAACTAAGACTATAGACAACTTTGTCTATAAAATAGACTTTAATGTTAAGGGACTAGTGGACAAGGGATCCAATATTAAGCAATTAGTAAGTAATTTTACAGTTGGTTGCTGAAAATAGCCGATCTACAAGCTAGCCCCCAGCCAAGAACCAGCCTGCACCACGTTGCAGCACGACACATTGTGAGTTTGTAGGCTATTCTCAACAAGGCTAAAACTTTCATTCTGACGGCACCAAAAATGCCAAAATACATTTTGGTCGACTAATAAAACTGCAGATTTAGTGGACTAAAATCTTTTAAGCCCAAACTAAAACTCGACTAACAACACTGGTACCATAACTAGTCCCAGTCCTCGGGTTCGTTGTCCTCTTTTTTTCGTAGGAAAGGAATATAAAATGGACGGTTTCAACTACCGCAAAAATAAAGCCATTTGGGAAAAATAAAATAACTTTTTTGAAATTATAACTTACACTGTATGAAACACTTCAGGGAACCAGTGGCCTAGAACAAAAGGGTAAAAGCAGACAACATAATGTGACAGTTTGTAGAATAACAGAACCCAAATGCAGACTCAGAGCCAAACGCAGAATTGTCTGAAATCAAGATATTTATTCAAGCAGAGTAGCTTACAACAAGCAATGCAATACATGTAAAAACACAAATCAGGAGATCCAAAAAAGCACTACTAATTGCGAGCTAACCCTGTGTAATGGTGCGCGGAGCCTTTGTACCTTTGTGTGCCGTTTCGTGTCTCGGGTCTGCCTGCCTGCCTGCCTGTCTGTCTGCCTATGCATGCTTGTAAATGAGTGTTCTTTGACTACAGTATGACCACTCTGTGTTTGTCCTTTGTAAGTCTACTTCAGCTTAGCCTTATGTGCACATAAACAAGTAGTGAAGATGTTGTGAAGTTAGTTACTGTGTGTGTGTGTGTGTGTGTGTGTGTGTGTGTGTGTGTGTGTGTGTGTGTGTGTGTGTGTGTGTGTGTGTGTGTGTGTGTTTGTGTGTGTGTGTGTGGAGTGAGGTGCGGCAGCTCCCGTCACTCCACGCAAAAGTTTGTGGCAGTTTTGCAACTCAAACTAACTTGTTCTAGATGCATTAACACATAAAACACCACCACACCTGTTGTAACTGCCATCGTTAATGTAGAAGATGAGAGCAATGCTTGGAAAACTGCTGTGTGCGCGTATGATGTGGCTCTTTGCCACCGCCATGCAACCCCCTGTGAGTCATATTGTTCATGTATGTACTCATGTATACATGAGATGTAGTTATTCATTTCATCTGGGAGAACCCCCCTGACCTAACTGAACATAATCCACCTGATTGTGTGCTTGTGTCTGTTACCTACACTTTTAAACCTTTTAGAACTGTAAACCCATTGGGGTCAGACAGAGGACAATGCAGCATATATACTGTATACAGTATTGGTGTCGTAACAAGTTCATGTTGGCACTCACACTTTGGCATTATGTTCATTTGTAATTAAAGGCATGTTATGACATAGATGGTTTACGCATGTTGCGGATATGATGATAACCTTGTAGGTTAGGTTTGACAGAATGCGAGTTATGCAATGGCATTTCACGGAGCAAGCATGGAGCATCACTTGTTGCCTGCTTTACAGTAACAGTATAAAAAGTACACTAGTTCTCTCTGGCAAGCATGTGCGTAGCCATTGGCTAGTATTCTCGAACGCTATGGTGTAAGTTTCTCATTGGTTGCATGGCAGCAAAACAGAGACGGGTATGTCTTCAGCTCGGAGCCTTATAGCGTAGTAGTGGATTGAACCTCTTGCTCTCATGCAGTCACATGACCTCCTGTCCAGAGTTTGAGGTGGGCGTGTATAACGGCAACTCTAAAGGGACAAAAAAATGCAAAACCCTAACCCCCATGCCTTAACCTAACTGTCTGTCTAACCGTCTGTCTAATAATCCGGGTTAGACAGAGCTCTAGTAAGGCGTCTGTCTCCCGAGCAGAAGCGTTATTTACAAGGGGTTGATGGGTGCGAGGCACCCATGGCCCCCCCCGCCACTCTAGGGGGGCCCAAGGCCCGAACAGACATTTCTCCTTCTCATTTTATTAAAATATATCCATATTATATTCATTTAGTGCATGGTTTGAAGCCTTGAATTAATGCCCCTATCAGAAGCTAGCGCTCTGGTTCCGTGGGGCTCGAGAACTGTGTGTGCAGCATGTTGTCCCTATTTATTGTCTCGATCCTCAATACAAGTCTATGTAGAAGATCCGCCCGGGCTGACCACATGAAGAGAACGGAGTTTGCGCTGCTGCTCTGCGCTTAGCTTCGAAAGTCGGCGGAGATTCCGTTGAGATTCCAATCGAACAACTCTCAGGCCATTCTCACCCAATTTCAATAATTCCAAGTGTGGTCCATGTATATCCAAGCATATTTTCATTTGCTATATACCTGTAAGTCCAAGTATAGGAGAGGGGAAATTGTCTCATTTTTGCTCTCTCTGTGCGCACGGAGTGCGGTGCATATCTGGGGATTTCCCATAATATGGAATAGGCTATGACACAGCTGTGTACAAATGAACTAATTACATGATCTCAGTCTGTTTGCACAGTAGAATCTATTTCATTACTCTATGAGTATAATCAATTAAGCCACTGGAGCTATCTATAAGTCCTCATATAGCCTACTCAATATTAAATCACAAAGAGCTTATGCTTATCTTTTGTATGTTTATCATACCTTTTAATTTTGCATTAAAACATAGTTGACAGGAACTGTAACCAAATAAAAATCCTACTGAATCTACTGATTAAATAGCAGCCACTGCAACTATGGAATCTATGATAGGCTATGTTAATCAATAATCATGTGTGGCATAGCCTATAAATGTGAATATGTTTTAGTATTTTTCTAGGGTGGGACGCCTATATTCATCTATCAAAATACATTTATCTAAATACATCCATTCATCTTCATCTGCTTATCCATAGTCGGGTGTTGGGGGCAACAGGTCCAGAGAGCTCCAGACGCAGAGCATGGTTGGCTGATTCAACATATTATAATGTAATGTTGCTTGTTCATTTTTATTAGTCAAGGACGAGAATAGGCCGTAAAAGAGAGCCTTCCCAAACGATCCAAATTATCTGACAAACACCTCTGTGTGTGCATGTGTGAGCACACGCTGACAGGGCCCTTTTGATATCGGCATCCATGGCTGATAAACCCTAATGACGCCCCTGCTCCCGAGCTGGAGACGAATTAGATCTGGGGCCTTGTGTGTAGGCCAAAAGCCTGTACCACCAGACCTGGGCCTGAGCTTACCAAACAATTACTCATATAATAATTCAATCAAGAGCTTCAACTCATGATGACCAAAGCAGGGGCGTACAGCAACATTTTTAACTGGGAGCTCAGGTGATTTCATGACTTTTTGGATTTCAGGTTTTAATTATTATGCGTAATTATTTGGTATAAGCTCAGGCCCGGATCTGGTGGCACAGGCTTTTGGCCTACACACAAGGCCCCAGACCTGATTTGCTATCATGCAGCCAATTAGAAGACTTACATCATACCTGGCTACACCATAGCGTTCGAGAATACGAGCCATTGTTTGTAAACCTTTATAGTAGTTTATAGTAGTTATCTGACGCAAAGAGAGTCTGATGCAGATGCACCTGAAATGTGAGGCTGCATGAGTGGAGTAGATGTTCCATCAGCGACCTTCACACCTTGAGGTTTGTCCACACAGACTCCATTCATGGACCTGGACAGAAGATAGAGAGATATTAGTGGGGTGAAAGAGAGAGAGAGAGAGAGAGAGAGAGAGAGAGAGTGAAAGAGAGAGAGAGAGAGAGAGAGAGATTGTATTGAAAATAGGGACGTCCCAACACTGTATAAGAATTCAACCATTTAGTCGACATGAATTCCATGGTGAAACATTCCGTACTTGTCCTCGGTGTTGGCTGGATTTGCACGGTTGCAAATTCTGTGTCCAACCTCCAGAAGGCTTCGTCTTTTATAAGCAAGGACACTGACGATGACGATGATGATGACACCGAGGACGATGATGAACCATGCCCACCAGGGAAACTCTGAGAGACAGAACCACAGATGAAGAGGAGGGAAGAGAGAAGTGAGAGATGAAGATCCGAGGTCCTTATTGCTCTATGATCAGATTTTATATAGATCAGTTATTTGTTGCAATGATCAATCAGCCCACTCTTTGGTAGAGACATTGTACTATTAATCCTTTCACCCACCTGTCACATCGGTTGACGGTAGGCCTACAGGTGGTACAGATGGTACAAGTGGTAATTCTGCACCTGGACAATACAATACATACTTTATGTACCAAAAACTAAACACAACAGATCAATGTTATTTTACAACACAATTATATTGTTGCTCAATAACTCTATATAATTATACTATATAAGAAAACAAGTATTTATACGAACAATAACTAAAAAAAATGGCATAGGTCGCCATCAGGTCAGGTTGTGGCTTTCTGGTGGCCAATGAGAAAATGTTTTTTTTTTGTCCAACAATATTTGTGTTACTGTTGTGACAAAATGAGAGTGATAGGGCTGCAAATATTGGCCAAAAATGACAATCCAAGATTTCTTTTGATATCCCTTGTGGATTCGAACGAGATATGTATTCATATATTTTTATATATAGAATTTATCGCATATTAGGCTGCTACTGGAAACCTAATAATGTTCAGTAAAACTTTAAATCCGCTGGTCCTGTAGCCTACTTACTTGGTGCTGACGGCCCTCTCTTGCGAGATCAAATTAATGATTCATAATTATATTAGTACAATACATACAAGCCTGCAGGGAATTATTATGAGAAGACTTTGTTTGCTCCATACCAATACTGTCATACAGCACGCCAGAGACACGGCACGCCAGAGACACAAAACGGAAAACAATCAAAGCAATGCATTTGTTTCTGGTTTCAATCAAATTAAGGTAAGCTACAGGATAAACGTACCACAAAACTGCGATTAGTTTGTGCTTTTTACGAAACACCAAGCTATGAGTCAACAAAGTCAACAAAGTAGCAACAAGTCTGACTGTGGTCCGTGTGGTCTGTGTAGACCAGGGGTCAGGAACCTGCGGCTCAGGAGCCGCATGCGGCTCTAGAACACAGCCCTAGTGGCTCCCTGGCTGTAGTATTATTACATACACACTGGGGTGATCTGCAGTCACTGACAGCACCCAGCACACCATGTGCTGTCTGACAGTTACGTCGCCAGTTAAAGTAGCGCTTGTTGGCCATGCCACAAAAGCCCAGCAGTTACCACTTACCAGAGATCAAGCTTTAATCTGAACCACCCATTTTCAACAGTTTAGAGATTTGTGGACATGATAAAAAAGTCCCCCATTCTGTTTCCTAGAAATGGAGGTCTGAAAAAACAGTAGGGACTTTAAGATTAAGCTAGGCCGTGGACGAGACGGAGCGGATGTGGGCGTGGTCCGTCGCCGTTGCAACAGAAGCCCAACATGGTTAAGAAAGCAGCCGACGTTGACGAGGCCACACCCTTCCCAATGATGTCACTGGTTCCCATAGTGACACGTCTAGGTACAGCACGTGACAAAAGTGGTTTCCATGGTGACTCCTACACAGCACGTGTCAAATGTAAACAAGAAAGAAAGAAAGAAAGAAAGAAAGAAAGAAAGAAAGAAAGAAAGGAAGGAAGAAAGAAAGAAAGAAAGAAAGAAAGAAAGAAAGAAAGAAAGAAAGGAAGGAAGGAAGGAAGGAAGGAAGGAAGAAAGCAAGCAAGCTTATTGGATTCCCGCTGGATAGCAAATAGGATTTGTTCCAAAGTTTTATAGGGGAGTCATATAGGATTTTTTTTTTAACTAGGGTCAATATCATTCTATGAACCATGTCTTGAATTAACAGAAAGGACGATTTAAGGAAATCCATTAATTAGGATGAAGTGAAAATTACCACACTATAATTTGGGTGCAGTGAAAAGATCTAATTTCACTTTTGGATCACAGGCAAAAAATATATGATGGCCACTGGCCAGTAGATGTCATTATATAAGAACATTCCATGCAAACAAACTAACAATCCATGAATCTCACTCAGCTCTCGTCCACGTTGTGACACGACGCCAAGAGCTGCGTTTTGCCGTCCTAGGAGAGGGTCGGACGGCCGCGAGGCTTATGTATCGAGCACAGAGCGATTGATTACGTCGGTCGTAGGCCTCACGTTCCCCCAATCTTAAATAGGCTACTGTTAACCTGGTGAAACACAACTTGATGACCATCATTAAGTTGTGTTTCACCATGTTAATGATTTTTCTTTTAGGACATTTTTTCTGAGAGTACAAATGGGTAGAATTCCCCTTTATGGCTTTTTTGTGGCTCCAGACAGATTTTGAATTTATTGTTTGCTCGAAAATGGCTCTTTCAACATCTTGGGTTGCCGACCCCTGGTGTAGACAGAGAGTTAAAGAAGAAAGAAACCTAAGAATACCAAACTAAGTTTCCTGAGACGGGTGCCTGGCATCTCCCTTAGAGATCCACACGTTCAGTCACTCAGTAGGATCGAATAGCCTATTTAAGATTGGTAGAACATCCAACCTACGACGCCAGTAATGAATCACTCTGTGCTCGATACATAAGCCTCGCGGCCGTCCTACCCTCTCCTACAACGGCAGAACGCGGCTTTTGATGTCGTGTCAACAACGTGGACGAGTGCTACGCTGTAGAGGAGAGTCACCATGGAAACCAGAGACGCCAGTGGAAGAGGTGGATCCAGCCGGTGTCGCCTGCTTTCTTATGTTGGGCTTCTGTTGCAACTGCGACAGACCACGCCTACTGTTCTTGTCGTGTCCAAGGCCTAGACACGGAAACTTCCCTATTAAATGGATGTGATACTGCTGATCTACATTATTACTCGTACTCACCAGAGAAGCCAGCGTCAAGCAAAGTTGGACACCTGTCATCTGTAAGACACCAGGAAGAAAGGTTCAGCGCCATGTTAACCAGCAATAATCTATCTAATCTATCTGTAATGATGATAATTATAATAATTATTACGAGCCTGTCATCCTCCCTGCCTGGCTAAAAGCATGGTCATGGTTTTTCACAATCAGTCGGCATCTCAAATAAATAAATAAGATTCTGAGAGGAAAATCAATTTGGAATCCACTTCTGAGTCCCTCATTGTGATGAAAGGGGGCAACATGCTGGTCCAGCCAGCATGCTTTTTGGTCTGGAGGGGGCATGCTCGCTTGACACAAGCATTGGGGAATATTAATCAGAAATTCATTTTGTTGTTATCCGTAGTGAATGAAAATTTACAATGCCTGCGTACCATGACAACTCAACCTTGGACTCACCAGTAATAATGCCGTTGATGTGTCTGTCCTCTGCCTCTATCATCAGTTTTACTTTCTTAGAGATGTCCTTACAGATCACATGTAGAGTCTGGTACAGAACGCATGGCACACAGTGGCCCGAGGCAGGAGAACTGGTGTTGGAACACGCCTTGATGCCGGACGTTCCATTCCACAGTGAGCCTGTAGCCACCAGGTCATCGTAGATGTTGGTCACATTCACCGCATGAGGGTCGGTGGAATTGTAGCAAGTCAAGTTCATCTGTGTATAGAAAGAGGTGGCGGTCATTTCATTAATCTGACCTCATCAAACCCTGTACACTCAAGACACACTCCGTAGACAGTGCTTAGTGGTTAGATAATCATAGTAGCAACCGTACTGTACAATGCACAGTTCATTCAAATGGACTGACTGCACTTCCTTCCTCCAACCCACGCTGTCAGTCATTACTGTAGTACCACCTGGTATGGATGTTTGTCTGCAGCCCTAAAATCACAACTGCTGCGACAACTGAACATTTGTTCAAAGATTGTTGAATTGTGGTTCAGAAACTTTATACATCCATGTATGATAACAGCATCCTGATGTCAGCCTTCAGAAAGGAGGTATGGTGTCGCAGCACACAATACGGTCAGACTAAAGAGGTCCTTTGTGTCCACCAGTCGACTTTGAGGCTAAATGAGGAGTTGCAGTCATGGAGTGACCTAGGGGATGGACATTGCTCTTGTCTTCATGTCTTTATGTAGGTTTTTGGTCACTGTTGTAGTAGGTCTAATGTGTAAATGTGTTTTTCTGCATACAATGGCTGTTGGGTTGCAAGACAAATTTCAGTGTAAACTGACAATAAAGTAGTACTATAGCATATCATATCAGTCTACTTAAGCATATAGAAATTTGTTTTTGAAGACTACACCCTTCATATTCTTAACTTTTTTATATTGATACATTCTTGTACTGTTGTATTACGCTTCCCTGTTTCTGTTATATTGTATTTCTTGTTGTTATCATGTTATGTTCTTGCTTTGGCAATGTAAACGTACAGTATGTTTACTCATGCGAAACAGTCTACACTGCCTGGGATAGCCTAACTGCTGGGTGACAGCGTGGTGGGTTGGAGGATTGAACAACTTCCTTCCTTCAATCCACGCCAGTCTAGTAACACCTGAGGTAGGTTACTAGACTGGGTTTAATCTGTTCCAGCAGTCAGCATGTCATTTGGTGGCGGCCCTTGGTGGTGTAAAAATGAAACCAAATGGACCTGCAAGGGTCCATTTGGTTTCATTTTTTACGCCCTCTCAAAGAGTTAGACGGCTTGTCGACCTGCACGTCATTAATTCATCCTTTTGTTATCAAATGGGTAAAAACCTGTTTAACTGGTCGTGGAGACTGGGGGTGCAAATTAAAAGATGCTCCCCAAAACAAACCAAAGTGTTAATGCACCATCAGTCCATCACTGTTTCCACTAAAACCTGTTTTACCTGGCTGGAGAGGCTGGGAATAAAGGTTGCCCCCAAAAACAACAGAACTCACTACTATTTCTACTTTCGAGAACCATGCCGCTTCCACCAGCAAAGAAGAGTCTGATTCAGGGGCAGGAAACGGCCAACAAGAAGACCCTATAGTGCCGTGCCAGCGGTGATCACCCACCACCCCACCACCAGGCATGCCTCCACTGCCCGCAGCAGCTACAGCGTCGGCGAAGAAATCCGAGACGCACCCGCCTGCTCCCCAGGCGCCGTGCCAGCCCACAGCCCAGAGCCACTACAGCCACTACGCAGGCAAAGACTACCAAGAAAGAAAGACGCGCCGCTGCTCACCAGGCGCCGTGCCAGCGGGGATCACCAAAGATCCGAGCCCGCCAACAGCAGCCACCGCGCCGGCAAAGACTACCGACTACCGAGACGTGCCGCTGCTCACTAGGCGCCGTGCCAGCGGGGATCACCAAACCAAAGCCCCGAGCGCGCCACCAGCAGCCACCGCGGCCGCGCCGGGCAATACTACCGAGAAGCGCCGCTGCGCACCAGGTTCCAGCACCCCTGGCCCTGCCAGTGCCACCGACCTGTCGGCTGTAGAGTGTAGACGAACCAGAACTCGATCGTATACTGGCCCAGGCTGGTGTCCGAAGCACGCTACGCGCCTGACACACACGCACGCACACGCACACGCACACGCACACACACACACACACACACACACACACACACACACACACACACACACACACACACACACACACACACACACACACACACACGTGTAATAAGCCACACAGGTTGTTACACATTGGCGAAAAAGCGGAGCGGCTCAAAAAAGCGACCAGAAAAGGCAAAGTATTTGCCGGCGAATGTAGTCGCGGCTGCCCGTACATACCGGTATCTAAATGCGACTCGGATAAAACGATTATATTCGCCCCTTTCTCCCTACTGCTCTCCTCACTGCGTTGTCATTATACATACCATGGAGGACGCACGCAGGTGCTGTTGGTCTATAGGCCTAATAATAATAATAATAAAAAAAAGATTCTATCGTGAATCATGACTATCCCCTTCCAGGACCACTGTTTTAACGGGAATGTCTTTGACTTGCGTGTTCCCTCTCCATCCCCGTATCGCGTAATACTGATGCAAACAAACTTACTTTGATCCAAACACGCGCGCCCTCCTTACACCCGCGATCCAAAGTAATCCTCCCCACAAGATATTGAGATAGTTCCACGTAAGTGTACAAAGACCTGTGATCCTGATCCCGCTAAGTATTTTTTTTTTTATAATAATAATTTTCCCCGATTTTCTCCTCTGAGTCCACTGAGGGAGTCTGTTGGTGTTATGCTGCAACGTCACGCTGCATGCATGCCTTCATGAATGAACTAGGCAAGTAGTAACGGATAACTGGGCTAAGTTCACACACACACACACACACACACACACACACACACACACACACACACACACACACACACACACACACACACACACACACACACACACACACACACACACACACACACACACACACACACACACACACACACACACACACACACACACAGCCTCACTTCTTGTTCCCTCCCTCCTTGTACTCATTTCCTAGGAAAGAAGGAAGGAAGAATATGCTTAAACCTCTAAGTTCATTATTCATTGTCGCTGTCGCCGTGTAGGGGACAGGAGATCTCGGGCCGCCGCGAACTCGGACCGAGCAAAACTGCGGAGATCTCGGCTAGGTGGTGTGGAGAAGTCGGCTAGGTGGTGTGGAGAAGTCGGCTAGGTGGTGTGGAGAAGTCGGCTAGGTGGTGTGGAGAAGTCGGCCAGGGGGTGTGGAGAAGTCGGCCCATTAGACATGCATAGGCACCTTTATCACTGCATATCATAGACATGCATAGGCACCATTATCACTGCATATCAACCATTATCAGGCCATATACCAACCATCATCAAGTCTTTTATGCTTGATATGTCTTGCTGTTGTGACAATAGACATGTATATAGGCACCATTATCACTGCATATCAACCATTATCAAGTCATGACAATAGACATGTATAGGCACCATTATCACTGCATATCAACCATTATCAAGACATATGCATGTTCAATAATACTGGTTTACTCTCAACTAGAGTTGAATAATTAAATGTTTTATCTTTACCAGAGTTGAATAAATACATATTTCACTCTTTACCAGAGTACTTTAAAGTTATTGAAGTAATTCATGTAAATCTATGCTTCAGATTGCAGTAATGTGGCTAAAAGGATACATTCTATGCTTTAGGATACAAAATGTTTGTTTTGACTATAGCAATGGCTAACAGGTTGACACATGCCTGAACTCCCAGCGTTGAATAAATACATATTTCATTCTTTACCAGAGTTAAAGTAATTAGACAATAACACATATTTAAAACAGTTTGAAACATTGTGGGTGTGTTCTTCCAAACTGCATCAGGACTAGGGTTGAGGAAAGGAAACGGAACTTTAGACAAGAATAATGTAATAATCACTTTTATACACTTTGAGCTCCCAAGTATAATGTTACATTATACTTAAACATCTGAATTACGTAATTTTCATTTCCCAATTGTGGGAAACAGTACACAGCAAAAATTGGAGAGTTAAAATTTCAGGGTTACATATTTCAGAGTTGATTTCAACTCCCAAAGTGTATTTCAACACCTTTAGAGTTAAATTGGCTTCAGTGTTGGAGTTATTTCATAGAGTTGATCATGTCAGAGTTGTCTGGAGTTAATTTTACTTTAAAGTTATTGAAGCCATTAGCAAGCAATTTCACCTCGGGTCCAAGTGTGAACATACCCTCAGCAATTCAGTTTCAATTCAATTCAAATCAGTCAATCACATCACTTTTGCTGGACCAGGGAAACAAAGCAGTCAATTCACTAGATCAACATGACAATTAATCTTCTACATTCTGTTGTAGCCTTAAAAAGTGCACAATAATAAGGATAATGATATACAAGGGCCTAAAACAGCTGACACTAGCTCACTAAGTAACTAACTATTCCACAGACATGGGCCGACCTCTCCACTCCCCCGGCCCGACCTCTCCACAGCCGCGGCCCGACCTCTCCACTCCCCCGGCCCGACCTCTCCACAGCCGCGGCCCGACCTCTCCACAGCCGCGGCCCGACCTCTCCACACGATTCGGGCCGACTTCGCGGCGGGCCGACTTCTCGTGCGACCGCAGTGTATGTTGTATTTTAGTAGGCTGTATGTGTATGTTCAGGTGAGTCAGTACAGGAACACATACACAATACAAACTCTCACTAGGAAGTCAAGTGCCATCATTTAGCAAATGCAAGAAGTCGAAGAAAGCTTTATGAGTGTCGCTTCCTATTCCTATATAGCCCACTTATCAGTCACAGTTATTAGCTAGCAGAAGAGGGAAGTGGAAACGCACGTGCACGACAAGGGGGCTGTGTGTGTGTGTGTGTGTGTGTGTGTGTGTGTGTGTGTGTGTGTGTGTGTGTGTGTGTGTGTGTGTGTGTGTGTGTGTGCGCGCGCGCGCGCGCGCGTGCGAGGGGATGATTACCAGACATGCTTCAAAAGGATACTGCAGGCTAATAAGCATAACATAGATAAGTACATTATAAGTATCCTCTATAACTAGAGTTTAACATTTAAAACACATATGATATGTTATTTAGTTTAAAAATAGTTCATAATTTTATCCCCTGGGGGGCAGGTCAAATGGATTTGGTTCCATTTGTACCCTCTCAGGAAAAAGGGGTCTGAAAGGAAAATCATAAACATGGTGAAATACATCTTGATGATGTCATCAGATGTATTTCACCAACTTTTTTTTTTTATCATGTCCACACAACATCTCTAAGGTATATTAATGACATATTAAAATGTTGAAATTTGGTGGAGTTCCCCTTTAAGGCTGGAACATGTCTAGACATGTCATAGGTGGCAAGGTCATAACAAGGCCTACAGCACTCTGTAAAGTCATGAACACTGTTGAAAAACTCTCCTGTCATACATTACGTCATTCACAACTACTACGCTGTAATACTACTACTGTGTTTATTATTCTTTATGATGGTGTATATCAATGCTGGATTCTGAATGAACCGCAGCTTGACAATTGAATAATGAATGACACTGAAAAAGAGCATGCACGCACGCACGCACACATGCACATTCGTGCACGTGCACACACGCGATGACAGATCAAATAAATATTACTTTTGAATAAATATGGGCCTTGGTCTGAAATAAACACAAAGACATTAAAATTCCAAAATTTAAAATCATGGCTAACCCTAAGCATAGGAAGAATAGAATTGAAAGTAAATCTAGTTGACTACCAGCAGCAAACAGTGGTTACATAGACCTGCATTCCTCTCTTCAGCCTTGCATGTGTGTGTGTGTATGTGTGCACATATTTTTTTTGTAATAATAACACATAAGCAAAAAATGCCAGTACTATATTACTACTACTGCCATTATGTCATCTAGTTCAAACCAGTTGGCTCTGAGGAGGAGTTAATAGATGATGACACTACTTTGGAGAACTGTCTGTGGATGGGGTTTACGGTGCAGTGACTCTACCTCTTAGTCACTACCTACCACTGTTCAAAACACATTTCCCTTCCCCTCGCAGGAAATGGCACAATGTACAAGGGTCATACAGTAAATACGGTAAATCAAGCACGAGTTAGGCAACTGTATGGACATTCCATATGTTTTGTTTGTGTGATTTTGACCATTATTGTTTGTTTCCCATGTTGTGGTGCTACTTTTACAAGTTCAGGGACACCTGGCCCTGCACATAAGACAAGACACGTGCACAGTGCACACCCATTTGTATGCAGAGACACACTATCACACTATGAGTCTCAGACCTCTGTTATCTGTAACCCATGTATCAGTCTGCTTTGTGTACTGCTGGGGGTTTCAACCTTTTTCATCTCAGGGACCACCATTTATTCAGGATTTGAGCCACAGACCACCACTTGAGGATATATTAGCCCCTCAGACCCCAAATCTTTTATCTTGCTTTTGTCCACAACTCCAGGCTGGTTTTGGGAAACAAAACATGCAAAACATACATTCCAAAATGGCTAATTCAGATGATGAATATTTTAACTCTTGAGAGTGTAAAAATGAAACCAAATGGACCCTTGCGGGTCCATTTGGTTTCATTTTTACGTTCTCAAGAGTTACATCTGGTTAACCAACTTAGCTGAGGACCACCTGGAACCCTCTCAAGGACCACTGGTGGTTCCCGGACCACTGGTTGAAAACCCCTGGTTTACTGTATAAACAATGTCTTTTGGGAAAAAAATAAAATAACATTTTTGAAATTATAATCAAAACTGTATTAAACACTTCAGGGAACCAGTGGCCTATAATAAAAGGGTAAAAGCAGACAACATAATGTGTTTGTAGAATAACTTAAGCCAAATGCAGACTCAGAGTCACACAGAGAATTGTCTCACATCAAGTTATTTATTCAAGGCTTCAAGCAGGGGCAATTAAGCATGAATAATAACATCAGTTGTTGCTGAAGTTGCAACAGACACCCAGCATGCATAAAGCTAAAGATCTGACTCAGAGTTTTCTGTTTTGAATGATGAAATGCCCCCCCCCCCCCACGCTTTGTTTGCCGACTGTACCAATACTGTCGTACAGTGCACCGTTATAGACACGAAACAGGAAATAATCAAAGCAAAGCATTTGTTTTTGATTTAAATCAACCAAGGTAAGCTAAAGCTACAGGATAAATGTGCAATGAAGCTGTGATTAGTGATTGGACGTGCTTTTCACTGCAGCGAGCCGAGTAGCAACAAGTCTGGCTGTGGTGTGTGTAGACACTAGACAGTGTGTTAAAGAAGGGGGAAGGCGTTCACGGCGGCCATCTTGTGAGAGGAGAGCATAACATTGTGTCTATGAGCATATACTTCTTAAATGACGATATCTCGCTTATTTTTCAACCGATTTTCAAACGGATTGGTTTGTTGTAAACGTCAGAGACGCCCGCATACATAGAGCCGTGGTATGATATTTTTCAGAAAAAAATAAAGTGTAGCAAAAAACATAGCCATGTTGATAATGTTCATAATGCAATCTGTTTGTAAATCCGTCATGTTTTGAGCGAGTTATAGCTGTTTTTGTTTGGGCTGCCATACAGCATAGTGTATCGAGTACCTCTCACAAGATGGCCGCCATGAACGATGTCAGAGGCGCCCCCTCAATTAAGACATCTAGCTTTCTATATCCATAGCATCTGCTAAATATATCTGATCTACAATCTTACCAGGCGCATTTAACTTTTAACTCTGCTCTCGTTTCCACATGGCACCGTCGTATGGTAAAGCTAGACTTCTGCCTCTAGACTCTAGACTTCTGTTGTGTGGGTGTGTATGTGCGTGTGTGCATGCATGGGGGGCAAGTTCATCCTCACTGGCTGATGCAAGTGATCAGATGCAAGTGACTAATAGTCAGGTTTATGACAGCTTGAACAATGCCCATTAAAGATAATTGACCATTATGTGTTGATAACTTGTAATTTACATGTAGCAGTCAGGTCTCTTTCTCTCTCTCTCAATTCAAATGATGCAGCTCACTCCTCAAACCTCTCTCTCCGTCTCTCTCTCTCTCTCCGTCTCTCTCTCTCTCTCCGTCTCCCTCTCCCTCTCCCTCTCCCTCTCTCTCTCCCCCCTCCCTCCATTCAAATGATGCTCCCTCCCTCTCTCCCCTCCCTCCATTCAAATGATGCAGCTCTCCTCAAATAAACTGCCAACCGTGTGCTATGACAACAATCAGAGGAGAGTAAAGCGAAATGTAACTGTCGGGAAACTCTAAACCGATTCAACAGCAGCAATGCGTTAAAAGTTCCACGTGGACATCTCAAATGTGCACAGATGCCCACACGTGGCTCTGCCTTCTCGTATAGGTTACTGGGTACTTTGAAATCCCGTTATCTATTTCCCAAATCTATTTGACGAAAATTAGCAACTTAAGGGACTGCGTGACAAACACGCCTATGACCACACCTCCAGTCACAAATATATGTGTCGGCATAAGGAATAGTGGCTAAGGGAAGAGGAAAGGTGACGAAACTATGCAGTCAATGAGTCAATGAGACTGTATTGACTCCATACGAAACCAGCAATAAGGGAATTCGTTGTGGACTACAGGCAGCGTCAGGGACAAGGCATGTAACGAAATTCGGGCCCCCAAGTATCCAAGAGGGCCATTCTTATAAAAGGGAAACAGCGTATGGCTCTGTTTCAACTGGTGTTCTCTCAACAAAAATGTATGCCTCCTCCTCCAACAAAGAAGAGAACTCTACTCTTCACATGTTTAAGACAAGAACTCACCCCCACAGAATATGCATGGGACAAGCCTGAGGTGAGGGGAGAAGGGGACAGGATGACACTGTTACACTGATAGAGAATAGCTTAGAGAAGTGGATAACAATCTGTGGTTATAGTCTGATTATGGGCTGCGTCAGACTCGACTTGACACATTTTACTCGGAGAATGGGCTGCGTCTATAGCGTTTGGACCAGGATTGTGTGGTTTGTGGTTAGATACAAAACAAACAAAAGGGTACGCACATCCAAAAGAACTAAATACCAGGTGCTGGGCCGAAAGACAAACTGGAAAAAATGAATAAGGTCCGCACACTGTACTGAAGCTCCATTTAAAGGTGTTTATTTCACCATAAGCATGATGACGTTTCGAGCCTCACGGCTCTTCATCAGTTGAAGAGCCGTGGGCATTTGTGGTTAGATAACCTACAAATGACCAATGATTGCAAAAGTGGTCACCCAATGTAAAACGTTCACTTTGCATATTCTCAGAATACAATATGTACTCGATTGTATATGTGCAGTTCATTCAAATGACGGCTCAACCGTCTGGCCACCCTGGCTGCTAAGCCAGCATGACGGCGTGCACCGGGTTCGATTCCCCAGCCCGGCGGACTATGCCGCATGTCACTCCCCATCTCTCTCCCCCTTTCCTGTCAACCAACTGTCCTATCAATAAAGGCAAAAAAGCCCCCCCCCCGCAAAAAAAAAAACCCTTCCTTCCTGCAAGGTGGTCAAGGTGGTCCCCAGCTACATGATAGTTAGGAACCAAATCGGAACAGGGGACAAGCCTGAGGTGAGGGAGGATGGCATCTCCCTTTTGTGTAGTGGTTTCGTGCTCGCACCATGGGTAACCACGCCGCGTACCAACATGTGCCCACACATTCACTATGGAACGCATCCGCCTAGATTTATAAACACAATACGCACAAGACCTCCTCATTTGGGACACCAAGTATCCAAGGCCATTCTCATAAAAGTTACCTAAACAGCGTATGATTCCAAATTCACTAAACAAAAACGTTTGCCTCCTCCTTGTCTTGTCTGATTATGAACTATATAGCCTATGCTTCTGTGTGCCTAAAGTAAACCACATAGGCTATAGCCTACTTATTCTTTGTCAAATAACTGAAACTATACAACATAAAAATGCAATGCAATCAACACGAGAGTTAGAAAAACATGTTTTATCCTCTCCTCTAGGCCAGGGGTTTTCAACTGGTGGTCCGGGGACCACCAGTGGTCCCTGAGAGGGTTCCAGGTGGTCCCCAGCTAAGTTTATTAACCAGATGTAACTCTTGAGAGTGTAAAAATGGCGGGTCCATTTGGTTTCATTTTTACACTCTCAAGAGTTAGAATATCCCTCATGTGAATTAATCCAAGTCTACTCAATTAGAAGATTATTGGTCATGGACAGAAACATAATAAATCTTTAGTTTTGGGGTCTGTGGGGCTAAAATGTCCTCAAATGGTGGTCCATGGCTCAAATGCTGAATAAATGGTGGTCCCTGGGATCAAAAAGGTTGAAAACCCCTGCTCTAGGCTACATGACCAGTGTATTGACATGCATGAACGAATATCGTTTTGCTGAACATGAACCATAACAAACTCTCACAAAGAATGCTTCATGAATGAATCACAGTTGTTCTTCCGCCCACATACTGTACATCCTCTCATGTGGCTGAATTTGCCTTATCTGTTGCGCAACGCAACTGTTGACATTGCAAGCTGCTGCAATGCACCATTCAATGGAAATACAACACATATTGTGATAGTATATGTTTTTCATTTCATGGGAAGGCGTATTCCCACTATAGCCTAAAGTGCTGAGAACTAATAGCCTGTAATATACTGTATGGTGGTTCACAAATAAACATTTTCATGTCAAACAGTCCCCCAAATGGTGTCCCTACAAGTTCAAAATGGACTGGTGAAGAAAATAGCAGATCTCTCCCACTATATCTAAGAAATGTCTAAAAATGAAAAAAAGGTAAAATAAATAAATAAATAAATAAATAAATAAATAAATAAATAAATAAATAAATAAATAAATAAATAAATAAATAAATAAATAAATAAATAAATAAATAAATAAACTTTAATTTTTAGACATTTGTTAAATCTCGGGCTCAGTGGGCTGTTTAGAGAATACCAACCACATACTGTACCTGTGCCAGATATGTGGTTGACAAAACACAACAATAAAGTTGTTTAGAGAAGTATAATCTACCTCAACACTGTCCCAACTGCAATAAAGATAGCATCGCACATCTAGTCAAACCATGCTGTCAGAGGAACAGGGGAGTGGGAACAAGCCTGATCAGGATGACATCTCCCTTTGGTCTAGTGGGGCCATGCTCGTACCACACAAAACCAGGCCGCAGTGCCAGCATTTTTTGACGTGCGCGCACAGGGACGGAACGGTGCACTCACATTCACTATACATAACGTGTTTGTCTAGGTTTATAAAGAGACTTCCTCATTTTGAGACACCAACTATCCAAGGCCATTCTCATAAAAAGGTAAAGGTATGGCTCCAAATTCAACTGGTGTTCTCTGCCTCCTCCTTCAAAGGAGAGAACAGTTGTCTTGCCTGATTATAAATGATATAGGCCTGCTTTTGTGTGCCAAAACACATAGGCTATAACCTACTTATTCATTGTCAATTAACAAACTATACAACATAAAAACTCAATGCAAAAGCAAGAGTTAGAAAAGTCTCACTGGTCATGTGGTGACAAAACACAAACAGACACCTCTCTTATTCGTGTTCGGACCCAGATTCTTTCACAATAGTATGCCTCCAGCAGTGACACTACGTATTTCCATTGTCTTCTTATCTTTGTTTATCTATGTTTATGCAAACAATCAAAGGAACATTACTATTTTCGATAGTTGTTGCTACAGCAGAGCCTCAGAGTTGAATCATCATAAATTGTTGACTTTTAAGAAAATTGTAAAGACAAAAACAAAACAAAAAAAATATTTCTCTGAAGTGTGGATGGTGTGTGATGTGATCAACAGTCAACACACAGTGACAGATGTAATGACACATTATGGGCTCAGGTTATCTGTGGCGTCTATTCTTAATCGGCCAGATCTGTCTTGGTGAAAGCTTCCCTTCTTTTTCCCCTTTTCTACTTCTACAGAAAATAGCGATACAATGGGAACAATTTTCACCTACATCGAAACTTCAGTGAATCTGATGTAGCAACAATAAAGACGCTTAGAGAAGAATAGTCTATCACAACAGTGACCCAACTACAATAACGATATCACAGCACATCTATTATGTAGTCGAAATCATGCAAAATGTCTAAAAAGTGTTGACGATAGGACAAAACATACATTCTTCCACCTATGTGTGTGAATAAAGAAGTTGTAAGGAGTTTGATTATTATTAGGCTTGAACAAAACACACACAGAGTATGCCTGGGCATACTTGGCTAGCATGAATTGAAAAATAAATAAATAAAAGTCCACGCTCTGTGTTGCGTAACGTTTTCTTCTTGCATGGTGGTCAATCGTGAGGCTCATCTTTTTTTTCCCTTTTGTTTTCAGGTCGTGTGAGCCAAGAGTACCCAATCGTCTAGTATCTGTAAACTTCCTGTTTTGTTTGTGTTTCAGTGTTGGCTTGGAGACGTGACAAAACAAACAGTAATGGTGACATTCACCATTTTACTGTAAGTGACAAACAAAGTACCTTCATGTGACTGGAGACAGTGTTTATGCAGGGGTTGACACTAAGGTCTCCGAGGCAAGTCAGGTTCTACTTGCCCTCAGGTCATGGTCACTTGCCCCCCAGGTTCCAGGTGGTCCCCAGTTAAGTTGGTTAACCAGATGTAACTCTTGAGAACGTAAAAATGAAACCAAATGGACCCTTGCGGGTCCATTTGGTTTCATTTTTACACTCTCAAGAGTTAAAATTCATCATCTTAATTAGCCCAGGTCTACACAACTAGAGAATGTAGAAGATTAGGTAATTTTGATCTGTATGTTAATTTGCCTGTTTTGTTTCCCAAATCCAGCCTGGAATTGTGGATAGCTAGAAAGCAGGGAAAGACACAGAGGCAGAGTGCAATGACTGCCTTCAAGACAAATATATCTTGTGTTGTGTTATAGCGCACTAAGTCACACACTTGCCCGATCGGGCAACCAGGTAACAGTATTCACTTGCCCTGCCATTTTTCTTACTTGCCCCGGGCAAGCGGGCAACTGTTAGTGTCAAGCCCTGCTATGTTTTCAGGTAGATAGCTATGCTAAGGAATAGCTTCAGTATACACTTGCAGTACATACTGTATCAGCCCATGGCACTTGCAGTACCAACCTAGGTATTTTAGATAGCATACGAAGTAGACTTAGATAGCAGTTAGGATGTCAATAGTATTATCATGTTTTAGTGCTCATTTTTAGTTCATTTAAATTCTTCAGTTCTGTGACTCACAAGATTTATATCATGTACAGGACTTATATTAGTCAAGTAAAGCATCAATAATAACATCAGTTGTTGCCACAATTGTAGTTAGTTAGTACCAGTAGTAATGTTTCAAATCATTTTAAATATACTAGCAGTAGTAGTGTTTCAAATCATTTTACATATACTGTAAGCACTTTAATCTGAAAGATCTTTGAAATTTGGGTTGTTTGAATGCCATCATGTTTGGTGTGGGCATTTATGCCTAGATCCGGCCTTGAGGAACATGTTGGCTAAATTCCCAGAAATAATATGCTGTCTGTTACAATATTTCCTTGATCTTGTCTCAGGTAACCTAACCTCGACACACAGGCGTTCATTTTCGTCTGCGTCGTGCGAAAAGGGAAAGCATGGACTAAATCGTTAGCCACGGTGGCCCTAGAAGTGGGAGCAACTCTTTCCAGGTTTGCGTCACTTCAAATGATGAAGCCATCATTCCAAAGTGGGTCACCCCCTGGAACTCCCTCAAGGACCCCTGAGCCCCACTTTGGGAACCACTAGTTTATATATGCTGTCAAAGTCTCACGGCAGTCTCTCTTTCAACTCCAACACTGTTGTTTTCGTCACTCCTGACTACAACAAAAAAGTCTTTGTCAGCACCTAGACTAAAACTGACAAGCTAAAATTCCAGGATGTTGACTAAAACTAGACTAAAACCATCACGAATAGAAATGACTGAAATGTGACTTAAAATGAACAAGCCTTTCGTCCAAAAGACTAAGACTGACGAAATCTAAATTATTGTACTCTGACTTCATTAAAGTAGTTTAAATACATGTTTTCATTTAATTTCTTTTACCAACATGGGACTAAAGGTTTTGATTTCCCACCGTCTAAAACTGACTAAAACCTCTTTGAGTTCCCGTTGACTAAAACGGGATAGAAATGACAACATGTGGCTAAGACTGATAACGCATTTTGTCCAAATGATTAAAGTGTGACAAAAATGAATAGGCATCGCCCAGAAGACTAAGACTGACTAAATCTAAAAATGCCTGCCAAAAACAACACTCCAAGGATGCAGGGCTGGATCTAGAGGGGGGGCAGGGGTGGGCATTCACCATCTGAATTAGCACAAGTACACAACTAGAGAATCTAGAAGATTAATGTTTGCCTGTTTTGTTTCCCAAATCCAGCCTGGATTTTGTGGACAAAAGCAAAAGAAATCTTTAGTTTTGGGTCTGTGGGGCTAAAATGTCCCCAAATGTTGGTCGGTCTGTGGCTCATATGCCGAATAAACAGTGGGCCTTGGTGTCAAAAAGATTGAAAACCACTGGATTTTGGAGTTGCCCAACCTGCTATTCTTCAAGCCCACCCTAGTAGGGCTGGCTGAATCCGGCCCTGCAAGGATGTCTGCCAACACTCCTGACAGCGGGTGCCTGAGGGTGCAAGGCTAAACAATGAGGAGCCGCTATCAGCGATCAGCATAAACTCCCAGTAGGGGCGTAAACGTAAACCTGTGCAGTTACAGTGTGTGCTGAATGATCACTCTGACTAACTTACACTGGATGATGGGAATAACTGGTACTTTCCAGTCGCTAATACTATGCCGTTAACCTTAGAACACTGAACATGGGTGCACACCCGCCCGGATGATTACATTTTTGCAGTTTGCATAATGTTGCTCAAGTCTGAGGAGGGTGGGTCTCACTGTGGCTTCATGATGCTCAGTGACATCATAGAAGGTACGTTTGGTTCCCTAAAGAGAATAGTTTTCTCTACAGGCAGGTGTTTAGTGATAGTGTGATAGAGATACAACCACTTTTTTCTTTCTTTTATTTCTTCATTGGACCAATCTCACGAGTCTAAAACATCTTTAATCGAATTTGCCCATTTTTGTGTTTGATTCCAGAAGGGTTGTCATATATTAATGTACATATATTGATCCTATATAAGAGGGGTTTTCAACAGGTGGTCCGGGAACCACCAGTGGTCCCTGAGAGGATTCCAGCTGGTCTGCAGGCTAAACGATGGAAAGTTGGTTAACCAGATGTAACTCTACAACAGTTAAAATATTTATCATCTGAATTAGCCCAAATCTACACAACTAGAAAATCTAGAAGATTAATGTTCATTTTGGTCTGTATGTTTGACTGTTTTGTTTTCTCGAAACTCCAGCCTGGAATTGTGGACAAAGCAAAAGAAATCTTTAACTTTGGGGTCTGTGGGGCTAAAATGTAATCAAATGGTGGCCCGTGGCTCAAATTCTGAATAAATAGAGGGCCCTGGTATTAAAAAGGTTGAAAACCACTGCTGTATGAAAAAGAATTCATAATCGTACTCTAGGTATGGTTTTAAAAACTCTACAACTGTGGGGACTGTGAGAACAAGGAACACATTAATGAAGAGACTCAGTAATAAAGGTTGTATTTGTCTCTCACTCAAACAGGAAGTAAAGTGTTGCAAAATGTTTTTTTTGAAGAAGTACGGTAAAACGTTTAAGGCAAGACGATTCTAAGGAATATTCAATGAGCAGTTTTTTTTTGTGTTTTTGTAGCGTACGTCGAACCAACATATACGGCCTGGTAAGAAAAGTTATGAAATACCTTTTGTGGTTTTGAAGTGGGTGTCAAATGAACCAAGAAAGGAAGCAGCTTGTCATGATTAACTGCCTGGCTGAGTAACTCTAAGCTATTATTGTGGGATTCACGCTTCCGTGCAATAATCTATGAATGATGTCGAGTTCATAGCCGTTCATAATCATGGATTCTATTTATTGAATAACCAACCTTTTTTTAACCTTTTTAATACCAGGGCCCTGCACTATTTATTCAGCATTTGAGCCACGGACCACCATTTGAGGACATTTTTAGCCCCACAGACCCCAAAACTAAAGACTTCTTTTACTTTTGTCCACAATACCAGGCTGGATTTCAGAAAAAAAGCAGTCAAACATTCAGATCAAAATGACCATTAATCTTTTACATTCCCTAGTTGTGTAGATTTGGGCTAATTCAGATGATGAATATTTAAACTCTTGAGGGTGTAAACGTGAAACCAAATGGACCCGCAAGGGTCCATTTGGTTTCATTCTTATGCTCTCAAAGATTTACATCTGGTTGACCAACTTTCCATTTAGTCTGGGGACCACCTGGAATCCTCTCAGGGTCCACTAGTGGTAC
Source organism: Benthosema pterotum (assembly GCA_039105355.1). Lineage (NCBI taxonomy): Eukaryota > Metazoa > Chordata > Actinopteri > Myctophiformes > Myctophidae > Benthosema > Benthosema pterotum. The sequence continues at coordinate 38,626,918 of CM076986.1, read as the reverse complement.
CCGGACCACCTGCTCTCTTCCCTTCTCTACAGGAGGGTTTAAAAGATTGTCATTTTCTTGCTGTTCTTCAAACAGTGGGAGAGAACATTACTTCATGTAAAAAAGCAACACAAACTGAACTTATTAAAGTGAACAAACTATTGAAACCTAATTTTAACTTAAAACATTTAAATATCAAGCTCACACCTTTTGGTTTCTTCCACAAGGCTCTATCAAAAATTCAAATGCAAAATTTGTGTGACACTCGATGTGAGATAGTAAACACTTTTATGAATTATTTCACAATTATGACACATAATGATGTTTTCACAATGATGTAGACCAAGTCTTCAGTGCCATCACCATGGGCTCACCATGGGCTGGGTATTGCTTTTTTGTCTGTCTTTTGTTCTGTTTTTGACCAAAATAAAGACTAACTAACCAACCAAATAAGCTTCAGTAACCGCATGGCAGGGTTTTAATAGTTTAGCCCAGGGGTGGGCAATTATTTTTCCCAAGGGGCCAAATGAGATACATAAACTATTGTGGAGGGCCAAGACTAAAGGCTGAACTAAGGTCTGCGTAGTATTAATTTAATTTCAAGATTAAAGTAAGCGTAAGACCAACCATTTTGACACCAGGGACCTCCATTTATTCAGTATTTTAGCCACACGCCAAAACTAAAGATTCCTTTTGCTTTTGTCCACAATTCCAGGCTGGATTTGGGAAACAAAACAGTCAAACATACAGATAAAAAGGAACATTAATCTTCTACATTCTCTAGTTGTGTAGACTTGGGGATAATTCACATGATGAATATTTTAACACTTGAGAATGTGAAAATGAAACCAAATGGACCCACAAGGGTCCATTTGGTTTCATTTTTACACTCTCAAAGAGTTACATCTGGTTAAGCAACTTTCCATATTTAACTGGAACTCTCTCAAGGACCACTGTTGGTCCCCGGACCACTGGTTTAAAACCCTTTCAGGGGCTGGTCAGAGTCAGCCAAAGGGCCGCATATGGCCCCCGGGCCGCATGCCCAGGTATGGTTTAGCCAGACTGTAATCTGCGTTTGCGAGGCTAATAATTAGGGATGTCCCAATACTGTATTGGGAAAAGTATCGGGTCGACCAATTTTTGTCCCGTTTTTGTCATATCGGTATTGGCAAATAGTAATACTCTAGCGCAGGGCTGCCCAAAAGGTAGATGTGTTCTACCAGTAGATCACACAGGCCATGTAGGTAGATCACATGACAGTCCCCAAAAATGTATAGATCTGTACCTCTTGAGAGGGCTAAAATGAAACCAAATGGACCCTTACAGGTCCATTTGGTTTCATTTTACGCACTCAAGAGTTAAATTATATTTATACATCTGAATTATGAAATTTCAAGAGTCCACACAATTAGAAAATGGAGAATAATTGTTATTTTGACCAACGTTTTGCCAGTTCTCTTTCCCAATTGTGGACAAAAACGTGAAAGTGGGGTGCAAGAGACTAAAGTCAACATCACGAACTGTCAACACAAACCGCAAACACTATTTTCAAACGTCAGCAGTAGCATACTAGCATATACAACAACAGCTTTTCAATTGTCCCCCTCCATTTGTCCTTACAAGTGCATTATTCTTAAACACTATAAGAGTAAGTAACAACATCACCACTAAGTCAAACTTTCTTGAGGGCCTTGAAATGGATTTTTTAATGTGTAGATCTTGTTGAGCCGGTCATTTTGAAAGTAGCTCTCAAGTCAAAAAAGTGTGGGCACCCCTGCTCTAGCGGTATCGGAATAGTATCAGTATCAGCCCTTATTTGTCATCATTGGGTCATATATCGGCAAATATACCAGTCTAACCACAGATGAGACACAGGGGTAAGGGGTTGACAGACACTATGGCCATTAAATAAAATGTTGGGTCATGTGGCATTTGCTTTGGAGTTGCCCAAGTGCACATTTGAGTGAGGAGGCTGCTATTCTCTGTTGGTGGAATTCATATAAGGTCTTTTTCTTTTTTATATTATTATTATCTAGTATCGGTAATTGTGTTGCTAACACAGAAATTGTGGTATCGGGGTCGGATCAGAAATTTAAAAAGTGTCATCGGGACATCCCTACTAATAATAGTTAACTAAAAAGAAAAAAAAAATAGATTTAAAAATACATTTAGGTTACCGGAAACTAATAACAACTAAAAAACAATTAAGATACTAAACATGACGATGCATCAATGTGTCAGAGGCTCAATATGGAAGTTTGTCACATTCAGTAGATGCTGTGATCTTTTGTGGAAAGATATAATTTAGGTCTATAGTGAAAAATACAATTCAAGGTTAGGTTAAGGTTCATAGGTCCTTGAGAGGATTCCAGGTGGTCCCCAGGATAAATGATGGACAGTTGGTAATAAAATGGGCCCTTATAGATCTGTAACTATAAATATTTCTGAATTACTTAATTCTCAAGAATCTACAAATTATAATGTAGAAGAATTGTTATTTTGACCAATGTTTTGCCAGATACTGGTATCTCTCCTAAATTGTGGACAAAAACTTCCATAGTTTTGGGTCCGAGAGACTAAATTCAACATCAAATGGTGGTCCCTCTGTGGCTAAAGTGCAGAATAAATAGTGGGCCCTGGAATGAAAAAAAGTTGAAACCACTGACCTAAAATATAGACCTTGGTTGAAAAAAAAAACAACAACAACAGTTTCTGACGCATTGTGGAAAGAAGATAAACAAGATTGAGCAAATTGAGCATGTTGGGCGTGTCTAAATTGTACTGGAATTACATTAAGTTTATTATTTCTCACCTCTTCCGACAAGCACTCTAGTTCAGATGTCGACACAATGCAGACAGACATTCAGGGTGATGAGGCTGTCAGATGCGTGACAAGTGACGCGTTGCCCTCTGTATGCCAGGAAGAAGAAAAGGCAGTGGTGACTCCCTGTAGGCAGACAGACAGACAAACAGACAAACATCACAGGAAACAGTTACTGGAGCTTGTGCATTCCTGGAACCAAGATTTAGTTGTTTCACACAGCCTGTTGTTTCACACGATCCTTTTCAGTCTGGTCAGACCACAGAGCTATACCGGTACACCAACCACGTGCCACCGGGTCCAACACATTACTCACAGTCATCACTTCACTTCTCATAAATTGTGGCTTAATTACAGTAAATAGCGTGCACATACACATGCACATACACCCCCCCCCACACACACACACACACACAAACGTTCACACACACTAATTAATTGTCCAGCTCCGATAACCTGATAATTTGGCACTTTGAGATAATTCTCATTTCTCACAATCGCCACTTCTGTGGCACACATGTACACAGGCACATATGCAGACACACGCATGCATGTGTGCACACCAATCAATCAATACGAGTAGGAGATCAACTGGTCACTCACATGGTTGTTGAACCAGCTGTGGTAGGGAGGAGGCCGAGACATTTGGTACTGCTAGGAGGCCGAACCGTTGTGGACAGAGGTCTCATTTCTGACTGAACCTGCTGATACTGCAGACACCAACTCAACTGTACACAACACAACAGGCAGACAAGTAGACAGACAGACAGGCATTTGATTATCGGCACTGGACAATGTTCATTTTCCCAGCTCAAAACCTGAGTGCGTTTGCCGATCAGATAGACTGTGAAATGGTCTTCCTACACATTACATCTGCCCAGTCCACTAAGGTTTAGAAGTCTTTGACCCATTTCATTGGGTCAAATACTTTGACGTATAGCTTTTAGCCAAGCATTTTTAACCTCACAACCCCCTTAATGTGCTGTTATTATATGTGATTCACTGATTTTATTTATGTATTTATACCAGAACAAACATTGTGTGGGCATTTTAGTTTGTATCCCAAATTGCAGGTAAAATAAAATAAGACAATCACTACCGAGGACATCAGACTGGGGGGAAAGTGAAGAACACTCAGTACTAGGGCCCCAGTTTGTGGAAGGCCTCAAAAGCCTTTCTATATCAGGAAGGTAAATATGTACCATAAACCTGCATGTTATTGTTTATACTTGAGTATATTGAAGGTTGACTGTTTATACAGATTGATTAAATTATAGGTCTATTGATTGACTGCAATATTTTGGAGCTTGGAAACTTAAAGGTAGGGGAAGTGACTTCACTTTTGTTAGATATCAGCAAAAGAAAATCTGTTAAAATGCTCGATTATAAGGTGTGCAGACCATAGGGGCATTTTCCCCCTCCCCCACGTTAGCAGAGGAGCTAATAAAAGTTCCCCAGGTGGAGGGTGAATTGTCCTCCAATCAGGATCGAGCAGCAGGTTCACATAGTGTAGCTACTCTTGGGCGCCCCTAGTGCACCAAGCTGGTACTACATGACGCATTTCAAATCACTTACCCTACCTTTAACAGTAGGGTGCATTTAAAGTACACCTCAATACAAAGACTTTTCACTGAGTATACTGTAAAAGCATTTCTACTTGTTTACAATAAGGCCCAACATTTTAATTTCTCAGAACATAACGAAATTAAGAAAGGAAATCGTAGTGAGGGTAAAAAGGGAAGATAAATACTTAAATTGCGCTCCTCTTGTGCAGACCTGGAGCAGAGATGTCATCCATTCGTTGATCCAGGGTTATAAAAGCGATGTTCACCCTGGTTCAAGAAGCGCAGTGTTGGGACGTCAATTGCAAGTTAACAGGTGCTCATTGGAAACCCAACCAGACTGGATCTCCCAAAGCAGAATAATAGCCAGTATAACAAACCTGTTTTCCCTTGAAATAATTAGGAATATAAGTCGCATTAAGTTGCCCAGAATAAAAAAGGAAGGGCAAATAAATGCAGTTGTACCCGATTAGGAGTTTTGTTGAAATAAGCCAGCGTCATGTGCTGTCCATCATGTATTTCTGAACGAGGTTGAAGATTAATGGTCATTTTGATGCTTGGTTGCCAAAATCCAGGATGGAATTGTGGACAAAAGCAAAAGAAATTTTTAGTCTGTGGGGGGAAAATGTCATCAAATGCTGGTCCGTGGCTTAAAATCTGAATAAATAGTGGGCCCTGGTATCAAAAAGGTTGAAAACCACTGATTGCTTATCAGCTGTACTTGAACTTGACAGTCAGTAGTGAAGTGACCTTGACCTCACACACACACACACACACACACACACACACACACACACACACACACAACACACACACACACACACACACACACACACACACACACACACACACACACACACACACACACACACACACACACACACACACACACCTAAATATGGAGACAAGTTTCAAGTTTCACAGAGAGACAGAAACATTCTTCAAAGTAATGCTATAGCACTGCTAGAGGTTGCTCACATTTATTTTGAAAAGCCAGTCCGCGCTGTAAATGAATTCGAGTTGAAGTATTAAACTAAACATTCTTACATTTTGACAACACGCTCAACACTCATGGGGACCCCCACTGGCCTGAGGGTCCAGGCGCAAGCGTATGCCACATGCAGTATAGGCTTTGGACCGACAGCATGCCGCGTGTTCGAGTTCCCTTTTTTCAGTTCCCTCTTGCCTGTCTGAGTCTTCACCTGAAACTATCAATGAAGGCAAAAAAACAACACTCATCTCAAAGTCCTGGGTGTCGAATCACGGAAACATTTGGGTGAGTGACGTCACATTTAAAACGCACGATTTTTCCAGTTCACTCCCGAAAGAGCTCTCTCTTTATCAAGCTGCTCTCCTGCCACCCTGACTCGCGCTTTCAGAATCCGTCAGCCAATTGCAAAAGAGAGAGAGAAAACAGAGTGATGCCAGAGAATCCCGTCGCTCCACAACCTATTCAGTCACTGAGGTTCTGATTGGGCAAATGAAAACGAGTTGCAGGTTGTGTTGCAGGTCAGGGTTCATGGTGAGGTATTTGCTCCAGTCAGGGCTGTCTGGGTTGCAGGTTGTGTTGCAGGTCAGGGTTCATGGTGTGGTATTTGCTCCAGTCAGGGCTGCTGTGGGGTTGCAGGTTGTGTTGCAGGTCAGGGTTCATGGTGAGGTATTTGCTCCAGTCAGGGCTGCTGTGGGGTTGCAGGTTGTGTTGCAGGTCAGGGTTCATGGTGAGGTATTTGCTCCGTTCAGGGCTGCTGTGGTTGCAGGTTGTGTTGCAGGTCAGGGTTCATGGTGAGGTATTTGCTCCAGTCAGGGCTGTCTGGGTTGCAGGTCATATTGCAGGTCAGGGTTCATGGTGAGGTATTTGCTCCAGTCAGGGCTGCTGTGGGGTTGCAGGTTGTGTTGCAGGTCAGGGTTCATGGTGAGGTATTTGCTCCAGTCAGGGCTGTGCCTGGGTTGCAGGTTGTCTTCTGTGGAAGCGTAGGATAGACAGTCTCTCATTGCCAGCTCTCCTAGACAGACATGAGGAGCCTGTGAGCCCAGACTGCTCCATCAGGGAGACGATCTCCTCTGGTGAAAGAACGAAAACCAACATGTTATAACCTCCTGTACACCGTGGTATCCCCGACTTCGACCGTCAAGCGATAATTATTAGCCGTTCTTATCGACGAGGCATGTTGTCTGGGAGCCGACACTGATACAATTGCATTGATAAGACGAAAACCCGGAAATCCTCGATCAGCGTAGCTGGTTGGCCGTCTTGTTTTAAGCCTTGTTTTTTTTTTTTTTCTGTGTGAGCATGGTGACGTGCTTGTGGTTATGTTTAAAGATAGGGTTAGAGGAGCTGAGTATATTGACCCAAAACAACCAAAATAAATTAGCCGAATGTCCGTTAAAACGGACTGCATCGCGTCAGGGGGCCGCGGCTGAGGACGCTTATCAACAAGGTTGGCTGGCAGCCAACATGCCTGATCAAGGAACTCGGCTTAATAAGCAGCCTAATGGGAATACTCTTGATTTTCTGTAGAATCTGCTGGTGGTACTACAGTATTTATTTGGGGCGGGGGAACAACAGGCCACACCTACCTGGATCATTCTCGGCTATGGTGACGAGGTAAAACATGCCCTGATTGGACAGCAGCTGAGGTACCAGGGGTAGAAACCTGTCCGTCACCTCTCTGCCCCGCCTGCCGCCGGCCCAGGCCGCCTCTATGCCTTTACTGCTGACCTGAGAAAACAGAATGGAGAGGTCACCCCTCGACTCTATCTGCCAGAAATATAGTCACCCCTCCACTCTATCTGCCAGAAATATAGTCACCCCTCGACTCTATCTGCCAGAAATACAGTCACCCCTCGACTCCATCTGCCAGAAATATAGTCACCCCTCGACTCTATCTGCCAGAAATATAGTCACCCCTCGACTCTATCTGCCATAAATATTGGGAAATCGTTCGCCCAGCGAAGCGTTGTGAGCTTGTAGATGGGCTATTTTCAGCCTGCAGCCAAGTCTAAAATATGCCTTCAACAAGGTCTTCAAGGCCCGCCAAAACATTTTTTAGTGGACAAAATCAACTGTAGCTTTAGTGCAGGGGTTTTCAACCTTTTTCATACCAGGGCCCACTATTTATTCTTTATTTGAGCCACGGACCACCATTTGATGTTCTCTCTGACCTAAAACTAAGGATTTTCAAGTTTGTGTCCACAATTTAGGAGATAACTGGGAAAACATTGATCAAAGTAACAATTCTTCTACATTTTACAGTATAATTGTGTAGATTCTTGAAAATTAAGTAATTCAGATGTTTGAATATATTTTTAACTCTTGAGGGCATTAAATGATACCAAATGGACCCTTAAGGGTCCATTTGGTATCATTTTACGCTCTCAAGAGTTACCGATCTCTTGGTTACCAACTGTCCACATTTCGCTGGGGATCACGTGGAATCCTCTCAAGGACCACTGGTGGTCCCCGGACAACTGTTTGAAAACCACTGCTTTAGTCTTAATTAAGTCGACTGAAGCTAGACCAACACGAAAACATTACGGATGACTCAAATGTATGTGACTGAAACCCAAATGAAAGTGTACTAAAAAAAGACCATTTAAAAAAAGACCATGGCTAATGACTAACAATTGCACAATGATGACTAGCTCCTACGGCACCACTCTCTCCGCTCCGTGCCTCCGCTCCGAGAAGTGGTTCCTCTGCATACCTAGTCTGAATCGCTCGCAATGGCGCCATATAGATGGCGCCATTACAAAAATCACAGAGCTGTGTGACAGAATTCGCAGATTAAAACACTTTCCCGAAATCATCGGATGGATTTTATGCGCCCGAAAAAAACTGGACAGATGAGAGATCTTTTCAGGCGCGTTGGTTGTATCACAGAACCTATGGTGAGTAAATGCGAGTTGTATTGGTACCGATCGTCAGGAACAACTTCTCGGAGCGGAGGCACGGAGCGGAGAGAGTGGTGCCGTAGGACAGGGGCGGATTGGCACATATTTTCCCACCGGGACAATTTTGCCTTTGCCAGGCCACCATACATCTGGTTAACCAGATGTAACTCTTTGAGAGTGTAAAAATGAAACCAAATGGACCCTTGCGGGTCCATTTGGTTTCATTTTTACACCCTCAAGAGTTAAAATATTCATCATGTGAATTAGCCCAACTTAGTCTACACAACTAGAGAATGTAGAAGATTAATGGTCATTTTGATCTGTATGTTCCAGGCGAGCATCTGGCGCATTCTAGTGCATTTTGGAAGTGCCACTAGTGCATTTTGGATCTTGTCCAGGCCACTAGGTGGCGCAGGCCACCGGGAAAACTCCCTGTACTCCAGATGGCCAATCCGCCCCTGCCGTAGGAGCTACACAATGACATAACAATTGCACAATGCCGACCTCTTCTGACGGCGTGACCACGTAGGGAGGGTTGAACAGCAGCACGTCCACTTGTCCTCTCAGCCTGGGCAGGAGACTGTCCACCTAGAGTAACAGAACAATCAAATGACCAGTGACCTCAGGGGCGGATGTAACATGTCCCATTTGGGGGGGGGGGGGGGGGGGGGGGGGCAAGAGAACATGTTGGAGGGGCAAGAGAAAATGTTATGGGGCGGCTTCATGAAGTCGCACCCATACCATTTTCGGATACAGGACTTTTGTTAGTCAAGTATAAGCATCAATAATAACATCAGTTGTTGTTGAAGTTGCAACGGCATGCACAAAGCTAAAGGTCTGACTCAGAGAGTTTTCTGTTTTCAATGATGAAATGCTGTTGGTTTAGTGGTGACACAGCTGTAGTTAGTTCGTAGCAGTAGTAGTGTTTCAAATCATTTTAAATATTAGCACTTTAATTTGAAATATCTTGGGTTGTTTTGCATGCTATTGTGTTTGGGGGGGCAGACTGGGTATTTAGGGGGGCATTGCCCCCCCATGCCCATACCCATGCCTAGATCCGCCCCTGAGTGACCTAGTCTGGTAGTGATGTTCTCGTGTTTTTATAAAAAAAAAAATCACACTTGTGTGAATAGAGGTTCTCTGGAGGGTTCCGAGGTTGCGGAGCCACAGGAGCGTGTTCAGGTGTGCGGGGAATGGTTCCAGTGAGCTACTTATGGCCTGTTTATTTCTGTTAGTTATACAGTATGTCTGTCAAGTTCAACATCTGTGTCCAGCAAGAAACCTCAAACTGCAAATATGTTTGGAAAAACAGTCTACAGAGTACATTGTAGTCCTGGTGGAAGGTTTCTCAGTCACATTTACAATGTTAAGAATGTAGCAAAGTACTAATGATAGAAAGAATAATAGTCACATACAGTATAATGATTGGTTAGTGACCCCTAGCGGTGGCCGGATGTATGGCACCGCATACTGATGGCAACTGTACGGGGGACAAACACATGACTCAGAGCCTCCACGCATTTGAGGTGTGAGCACCAATTCAAAACTTCAAACACCCATGTGAAGTAAGTCGTGCTGTTCTGTGCATGGCGACGATCAAGGTGCCTGTGTGCGTGTAGCAGGGGCAGATCTAGGCATGGGCATAGGTTCCCTAAATACCCATTCTGTCCCACCATGATGGCAATGTGCAAAACAACCCAAGATATTTCAAATTAAAGTGCCTATATTTAAAATTATTTGAAACACTAATACTGCTACAAACTAACTACAGCTGTGTCACCACTAAACCAACAGCATTTCATCATTGAAAACAGAAAACTCTCTGAGTCAGACATTATCTTTATGTGTGCCTGTTGCAACTTCAGCAACAACCGATGTTATTATTGATGCTTAATTGCCTTATAAAAGTCCTGTAAGGACCTGAAAATGGTATGGGTGCGATTTCATCGCCCATGGCGCAAAGTCGGCCCCATGCCATTTTCTCCTGCCCCTCCACCCCTGGTGTGTAGGGTGTACTGTACTGTATACATCAGGGTTGGCCAACCCGCGGCTCGCGAGCCGCATGTGGCTCTTCAGCTGGTTACATGTGGCTCTTAAGGGGCTTCCACATGAAACCATCAAAAACCTTTTTTTATATATATATACCAGGGCCACCGTTTATTCAGAATTTGAGCCATGGACTACCATTTGATGACATTTTAGCTCCACAGACCCCAAGCTAAAGATTTTGTTTACTTTTGTCCACAATTCCAGGCTAGATTTCAGAGAAAACAAAACAGTCAAACATACAGATCAAAATGACCATTAATCTTCTACATTCTCTAGTTGTGTAGACTTGGGATAATTCACGTGATGAATATTTTAACTCTTGAGAGCGTAAACATGAAACCAAATGGACCCGCAAGGGTCCATTTGGTTTCATGTTTACGCTCTCAAAGAGTTACATCTGGCTAACCAACTTTCCATCATTTAGCCTGGGGACCACCTGGAATCCTCTTTGATGTGGCTCTTTGCAGTAACACAGTGAAAAACGTGGCTCTTAGTCTGTGACCGGTTGGCCACCCCTGGTATACATGAATAAGCATGCATTACCAGGTCTGTAATCACAGGCTGCAGAGAGACGTGGTTACAGCGGGCCGTGGTCTCTGTGCACTGGGCAGCAGCAGGGTTCAGGTCAGTGCATCTACAAGGAGACAAGACAGGAGAGGCAGGGACTCCAGTCAAGTTCATGATTAACATTTAGAATGTGTAGCCAGACGACAACTATTACACAATCTGTGAATGCTTTATAGACACTTCCCCGAAATTCAAGTATTAAGGAAGCTGCCATTTCAACTGACAAAAGGATATTTTAAAAAAAAAGTAAAAAGGTAGTTCAAGTTCAGTTTATTTGTCTCCTTCAGGAGAACTTTATCGTGTGGACAAGATACCAGTTCTGCATACATACGTATAACATACCGTATAACACAGTACAAAAACATACAGTATAAAGTATTGCACACGTCCCTTACTAAAGTGCTTACATTAGTAAAGTTCAAAGTGCATCTAGTCATTTGTCAATCTCTGATTTAGCATTTTGATTGACAAAGGCACACATGATAATTTGAACCTGTTATACACATACCTTGGAGCTCTCTATCTCCTGATGGCAATATTTTATAGTTTATAGTTTCTGAAGTTTCTTATTACGCTAATGCGGTGGTTTTCAACCACGGTGTTCCAGGTGGTTCCCCAATTAAATGATAGAAAGATGGTTAACCAGATGTAACTCTTTGAGAGTGTAAACATGAAACCAAACGGACCCACAAGTGTCCGTTTGGTGTGGTCCCAGAATGAGTGGAATAGAGTATTGAAACGAGGCACTATTTATTTTAAGAGAATCGATACCACCAAGTATTGCATTGTCTCAATCGATACTAGCATGTGTACCGCCCACGGGACCCAGATCTACTCTACACTGGTGGAAAAACTACACTTTATTATTATTTTATTACCAGTAGGACGCCCTAAATGCCTTTACAGACGGGGAGTGATAAACACCTGCATTATACCCCAAAAACCCTTAGTTTTAGTTTTGATAAAACTTTTAAATTCAAAATGTGTTGGTGACCATCATGAGGAGGAGATGTTTCTAGATCTTCTATCCACTACTGAGTTCCATAACACTGGGGGTAGAAATTGTGTTCTTGTGGGAGAGCGCAGTCATCCAATCTACTAAGAAACTTAAAGCAAGTGTTGAATACCAACCGTTTCCTACTTTGGCACATTTTTAATCCTATACTTGACAATCAAAGCACAAAAAAAAATGAAATAACTAGAACTAAAAGTATAATTAAACTGAAACTAACTAAAACTAAATATTATCTGTCGCCCAGATGTTCTATGAATATATCGTGATAGATATACTGTATATTGAATACACCACTAACATCACAGGATATAGCGTCACTGTGACTAATGGACCTTTAGCTAAGCCCCGCCCTCTTGTCCACCCTAGGACACTTTCCAGCCAAGGGCTCATTCATTCCAATGTAAATATCATAGACTTTACACGAAAAATACTGGTTCATTTTTGGAACCAGACCTTCAAAATCTCTTCCAAATCCATCAACAAGGCATGCCCTATGCAGTGGAAAAATGTGTGTTTGTGTGTGTGTGTGTGTGTGTGTGTGTGTGTGTGTGTGTGTGTGTGTGTGTGTGTGTGTGTGTGTGTGTGTGTGTGTGTGTGTGTGTGTGTGTGTGTGTGTGTGTGTGTGTGTGGCATTTATTTTTTAAAACAATGTTTTATCATATAGGAAAGCTATTGGTGCAGAGGTTTGTCTATCACATGTTATGCTTAGCTGTGATTGGACCGTAGTAGTTTGGGGAGGGGCTTAGCTAAAGGTCCATTCGTCACCTGTGGTCGCAATTATGGTAGGCAGGGGTTGACACTAAGGTCTCCGAGGCAATTGCCCATCGGGCAAGTGCAAGTCAGGTTCTACTTGCCCTCAGGTCATGGTCACTTGCCCCCCAGGTTCCAGGTGGTCCCCAGTTAAGTTGGTTAACCAGATGTAACTCTTGAGAACGTAAAAATGAAACCAAATGGACCCTTGCGGGTCCATTTGGTTTCATTTTTACACTCTCAAGAGTTAAAATTCATCATCTTAATTAGCCCCAAGTCTACACAACTAGAGAATGTAGAAGATTAATGGTCATGTTGATGTGTATGTTAATTTGCCTGTTTTGTTTCCCAAATCCAGCCTGGAATTGTGGATAGCTAGAAAGCAGGGAAAGACACAGAGGCAGAGTGCAATGACTGCCTTCAAGACAAATTTATCTTGTGTTGTGTAACTTGTGTTATAGTGCACTATGTTGCACACTTGCCCGATCGGGCAACCAGGTAGCAGTCTTCACTTGCCCCACCATTTTTTTTACTTGCCCCGGGCAAGCGGGCAAGTGTTAGTGTCAAGCCCTGCTAGGTTAAAGGTAGCATTACTGCAACGTTGAACTACAAGTATGGCTGCGTCAGGCCGCATTGCATCTCGCAATATTCAAATTAGAGAAGTCCTATATTGACTTTTTAACAATATCCCGATACTGTCCAACCTTTAATTTCCGATATTGCTATTAACTGATAGCAATATATGCAGGCTTCTGTGGAGGACAATAAAATAAATAATGGGAGCATTCTTGGGGTGATTTGGAAAACCTCCCAACAGACCAACAGCATGTTCACCAACTTCCAAGGCCTGTACTTTCATAATATTTTTCCCTGATACCGATATTTTCCCACATTTCCCACAAGCCTGTATCGGCTGATAATATCTGTATGGGCGATATATATATCTGCCCTTCCCTTCCTTCAATTGTTTCCGTCATGCAGTCTGGAGCAACAGATTTACTATCAAGACTCGTGAATATGCGGAATATGTGAAGCCTCCTACCCCACTTCCATTTCCTCTTCACAGTTCAGTGCAAAAACAAGCTTGTCAACTGTTAACATTGGCCGAATGACACACGCAATTGACATTTTTCATGCACACACACAGTCACACACACGCACTCGCACACACGCACGCACACGCACACACACACACACACACACACACACACACACACACTCACGCATTGCCTTGAACGTCACAGCACCCAGACAGCAGACAGTTGCTATTCAACAGGGGCGGATATAGGTATGGGCATGGGGGGGCAATGCCCCCCTAAATGCCCAGACTGCCCCACCAAACATGATGGCATGCAAAACAACCCAAGCTATTTCAGTGCTTATATTTAAAAGTATTTGAAACACTACTACTGCTACTAACTAACTACAGTTTTGTCACCACTAAACCAACAGCATTTAATCAAATGCAAAACAAAAAAAACAAAAAAACTATCTGAGTCAGACCTTTAGCTTTATGCATGCTGTCTGTTGCAACTTCAACAACAACTGGTGTAACTTATTATTGATGCTTAATTGCCCAATAAAAGTCCTGAAATTGGTATGGGGGCGGCTTCATCGTTCGCGCCACGGGCGATGAAGCCAGCCCCATACCATTTTCTCCTGCCCCCACCCCCCCCAATTGGGAAATGTTATATCCGCCCTGCTATTCAAGCTCTTATTTCACAACAAACATGAAGGCAGATGATATGAACTAACTGGCCTATTATCCACCTATTTTCCTCCTTCCTGCAAAAACAAAGAGCTAACAAAACTGTGATTATCATGTAAAAAAAAAACAATGTGAAAAATACAGCAGTAGGTAGACCTAAGGGGCCTTGAAGTATTCGATGCAAGGCTTGTGTAAGAAAGGAAAGAAAGAAATCTTCTTGCATTTAAACAAAATACAAGTAGGATTTGATGATTTGATATTTAGGCATATGCTGCCCTTTTAGCAGTACCAAATATTAATGGTAGTAATGGTACTGCTTTATTATTTGAAGTCCATCCATAGAATAAACAAATCACACTTCTCTATTCTGTAGTCTATCAAAAGGAGGTAAGAATAGCAGTTGCCAACGTGTGATGACCTTCCTATGACCCACTTTGAGAACGTCTGGCCTTTCGTTTATGGTGTTTTGGCAGTGCCATGGTTCCGCTTTGTGGCTAAACTGTCAAGTTGAAAACTAGAGATCTTAGTCATTTGTTTCCATTGGTTGGGATTAGATTCTAATCATTATATCAGTGGTTTTCAACCATTTTCATACCAAGGCCAACTATTTATTCAGCATTTGAGCCACAGACCATCATTTGATGACATTCTAGCCCCACAGACCACAAAACTAAAGATTTCCCTGTATAGTGATACATACGGTATCTATCATGAGCTCCATTGACAGCAATATCCACCACTATGTGACGTTACGCTGTAAACATACACTGCAGTGTTGTAACACACACAAGCGCACGTACACACACACACACACACACACACACACACACACACACACACACACACACACACACACACACACACACACACACACACACACACACACACACACACACACACACACACACACACACACACACACACACACACACGCTTGTGACGACGGCTATTGGTTGAAAAGTGCACATGACCACCTAGTAAGGTTCCAAACAAACCACTCTGGCCATCCAGCTCCATTGACAGCAGATTGCACGTTCGCAGTTAAATAGGCGAAATTACAATATATTATTACATGGCTTGAATGAATGTTCCAATCAGAAGCCAGCGTTCTGGTCACGTGAGCGGTAACATATTACACTATAATTCACCGCTCCGCTCTATAACTGACCGCTGCATAATCAAGGTCCCCAAAGTGCAAACAGCTGTGCTAATATCAATCTGCGGCACGCTTCCGCATTAAGTTCCAGCACGCCGTTAGCGGGTCCATTTGGTTAGCTACATACTTGGTTGTTAACATGCCATTGCCATTCAGGTGATGGATATAACTCTCGAGAGTTTCATGTTTATGCTGCGGTTCCGTTTGGTTTCATGTTTATGCTCTCAAAGAGTTACATCTGGTTACCACTCTGTCATTTAGCCTGGGGACCACCTGGAACCCTCTCAAGGACCACTGGTTGAAAACCACTGACGTAAGCCATGTAATAAGCGGGATAACACCCTTCAAACCGGTGATTTGTTTCCTAACTAACTCAGTTATTAGGAAACAAGTCACCGGTTCGTCGGGTGTTATCCCTTATAGGACATTTTAACACATTAACAGGCCTCTCGTCACCGCACTGAATGACAGGGGGGAATCGCCACGATAATGCAGGCGTTTATCACTCCCCGTCTTGGGTACCGTGGGCGGTACACATGCTAGTATCGATTTACTAGCGAGGGGGTTTCGTTGGTTTTCGCTGATGAGACAAGACTAGACAAACATTTTAGCGCTTTGACTAAAAGTTTCACAATGCATGGAAATGTTCTGCCAGTCAGAAATACTGCCGCTATGATACAGTGCATCACATTGAGAACCTGTCCTGCTGCTAGCCTGCCACTACAACCCCTGGTTTGTGGGGAAGCTAATAATGCTCTACCCTTGCTCTCTTGCTTGCTTAGGAGCTCCCAAACATTTTGTATCATGTTCCTAAATTAAAAGGACATTGTTGAAGTGGAGAAGTTTTCACATATTTTTATTATTCAACCTGAACCATTGCTATGATGTGTAAAAGTTTCTGGTATTGTATCGATTCCCAGGTATCAAGTATCGGTATCACATCGATTCAAAGGCGAAAGACACTCATCCCTAGTGTAGATACAACTCTGGATAGCTGCATTGAGAGAACTCACAGGTATAGCGCTGAAGAGCCCACCACCGAGGCGAGGAAAGCTGACACCACTCCTGATCCACTGCCCACCTCCACACACACAGACGGCCTGGGAGAGAAGAGATGCAGAACATTACAACATCACATCAACAACACGTAGAACATCAAAGTATCAAATAATTATGAGAGAGAGCGACCAGTGGTTCTCAAAGTGAGGGTCCCTCAGTTACATCTCCGAGGCACTTGCCCATCGGGCAAGTGCAAGTCAGGTCCTCAGGCCATGGTCACTTGCCCCCCAGGGTTCCAGGTGGTCCCCAGTTAAGTTGGTTAACCAGATGTAACTCTTGAGAACGTAAAAATGAAACCAAATGGACCCTTGCGGGTCTGAGCTTAAGTGTCTGTGTTGGTGTCTGTCGCTAAGAGGCTCAAGCTCAAGGGCCCGTCCCAAAAGGGGGTAACTGTGTCACAGTTCACAGTTCTTGTCACTGATAGGGGAGTTCGTTTTGTGTTAAAATATCCATCATGGCATGAAGGCATACCATCAAAAGATAAAGCATGCACATCCAATATCTGGCCCAGGTGCAGGACAAAAGTGTTCATAGAAAAGAAATAAGGTGCGCAACACTGGATTAGAGACTCAGCTCATTTAGCAAAGGAGCTGAGTCTCTAATCCAGTGTTGCGGACCTTATTTCTTTTCTATGAAGGCATACCATACCATATTCATTTAAATTCTTTGGTTCCATGTGACATAAGATTTATATCTTGCACAGGACTTATATTAGGCAAGTAAAGCATCAATAATAACATCAGTTGTTGTTGAAGTTGCAACAGACACGCAGCATGGATAAAGCTAAAGGTCTGACTCAGAGAGTTTTCTGTTTTCAATGATGAAATGCTGTTGGTTTAGTGGTGACACAGCTGTAGTTAGTTAGTAGCAGTAGTAGTGTTTCGAATCATTTTAAATATAAGAACTTTAATTTGAAATATCTTGGGATGTTTTGCATGCCATCATGTTTGGTGGGGCAGACTGGGCATTTAGGGGGGCATTGCTCCCACCATGCCCATGCCTAGATCCGGCCCTGATTGGGGTCCATAGCATAGATACCTGGGCATTATGCGGCTCTTTTAAAATATTCATCATGTGAATTAGCCCAAGTCTACACAACTAGAGAATGTAGAAGATTAATGGTCATTTTGATCTGTATGTTTGACTGTTTTGTTTCCCAACTCCAGCCTGGAATTGTGGACAAAAGCAAAAATAAATCTTTAGTTTTGGGGTCTGTGGGGCTAAAATGTCATCAAATGGTGGTCCGTGGCTCAAATTCAGAATAAATAGTGGGCCCTGGTATCAAAAAGGTTGAAAAACACTGCTTCTGCTTCATATGAAAAACTTTGAAGTTGCCCACCCTGCTATTCTTCCAGCCCACCCTAGTAGGACTGGCTAAATCCGGCCATGGTCCATACTAGGCTTGCTTCTATGGCAGGGGTTTTCAACAGGTGGTCCGGGGACCACCAGTGGTCCTTGAGAGGGTTCCAGGTGGTCCCCAGCTAAGTTGGTTAACCAGATGTAACTCTTGAGAACGTAAAAATGAAACCAAATGGACCCTTGCGGGTCCATTTGGTTTCATTTTCACACTCTCAAGAGTTAAAATATTCATCATCTTAATTAGCCATTTTGGAATGTATGTTTTGCTTGTTTTGTTTCCCAAATCCAGCCTGGAATTGTGGACAAAAGCAAAATAAATCTTTAGATTTGGGGTCTGTGTGGGGCTAAAATGTCCTCAAATGGTGGTCCGTGGCTCAAATGGTCCCTGAGATGAAAAAGGTTGAAAACCCCTGCCATAGAGTAGCTCTGGTCCAGAGCTCCACTGCTTCTGAGTCTGACTTGCATTCAGACTCAGAAGCAGTGGAGCTCTGGACCAGAGCTAGCCATAGAGTAAGTAATTAATAGGTCCATACTGCCATATGCTTCTGGCTTGCTTACCGTAACTGCTGTAGAGTGCGCGCGTCTCGCTCCAGCGCGTCTATCAGGAGGAAGGAGTCCTCGGCGGGTTCATAGACCTCTTCAAAGTCCCCACGACCCGCATGGGAGTACAGCGGCGTGGGATACGTTAAACCACTGGATAAACTACCACCTCCTCCTCCACCATCACCCGACATGATCAGTTCATAGCATAAACACTGCAATAAGCCAACATGGTACAGCAGACAGTGGAAAAATCAAACAATCTAATGTTGTTTCTCTCTTCCCGTCGCGCTGTATTGACGACGCCCCGGCGTCGCAAGTTGATGACTAGTTGACCAGAGCCATCTAGTAGAAGAGTTGCGACATTGCAGGTTCAGAAACCGAGCGCTCGAGCGCTGTTCATTCATGCAGTCCAAATAGGGACAAACCGGAGTTGGAAATGCATTGTTTTCAACGAGGGCGGAGCAAATTAGAGCTATTATATGCACGTTTTCGACACGTCAACGGTGTTGTACAGTAGCAATGTTACTGTACAATAATGTTTATGTTGTACTATTACTAAAAACGATCTAAAATAAAACGATTAAGATCATAACGCTGGGAGCTGTTCTCCGAGTCCAAAGCATTTCTGCCTACTTCAGGTCCAGACCTGTCCCTATTTGTTGTCAGTCACTATTCTCTATTCACGAGCCAACACTGGACTCCATGACCCCATGAAGTGGACGGAGTTGTCGTAACTCTGTCTACTTTATGGATCTGTAGTTGACTACCAGCCTAACTAACTATAGCTTGTCATGGCGGAACTTCGACCTGTGTGTTTGCGCTTCCACCATTTCACCACACACAGCAACATAAACGTTCGTGTTTCAGATATAAAGTACCAAACCCCAGAGCCACGGGTGTTACAATTCCCCTCGCGTGTGTGTCTATACTCTTATCCTTCCTATTGTTCAACAAAATGCATTTTAAACACACAGGTGGCCACTGTCGGGTTGTTTTCCGCCGACCCCCTGTCGACCAGAACGTGTATTGCACACTAATACACTATAAATATATAAGGGAAAATGGCCACCGAAATAATTAAAATGCGTTTATTGAACAATAGGAAAGCGGTACGGGTTTTATACACATCCGAAGAGAATTGTAACGCCAGTGGCTTTGGGGTGAGCACTTTATATATTTGAATCCTGGACGTTTATGTAGTTGTGTGGGTTGTAAATAGAGGAAGCCCAAACGCAATGGCTGTGCTGTCACGACAGTGATGCTTCAGGTATGAAGAGTCTTAATTTTAGACCCACAGCTCTAAACCCCTGATGTAGGCTACACTAGATATTAACAGTGCTTACCGTAAACATAGAATGTAATGTATGATTTTAACAAAATTAAATCACATAACCTACTTAATATTAATTAGTTGATTGGTAATGAGTCAGGGCGTTGACTTTGGTGCCATCTTGTGGACACAGATGATTACTACAGTTAAAGACTGCATAAGTACTAGGTAAGTTCTTTGCATTGGATGCATGTTTCATCCTTCAAACCGAGCTGGGCAGTAAAAAAAAATACAGGCTAATAATGTACTGATTTGACGATGACATGTATTATTGTGTTATTCTTTATGCTATGTTGATGAGTTGAATACAGGACCACAATGGAATACTTTCGAAAATACTTTGCTATCCTTTTTAGCCTTATCGACTGAATGTGACTGAATCTTGTGCTGTTTACATTTCAAAACAAATAAACTATAGAAAACGAGGAAGGCTTTATTTGTATAGTACCTTTCAATGCATGAAATGCAGCAAAACGTGTTTATGGAGCACTAGAGAAAACGCAAAAATGTGTGTGTGTGTGTGTGTGTGTGTGTGTGTGTGTGTGTGTGTGTGTGTGTGTGTGTGTGTGTGTGTGTGTGTGCGTGTGTGTGTGTGCGTGTGTGTGTGTGTGTGTGTGTGTGTGTGTGTGTGTGTTTATGCTAGGCATACTGTACATGTGAATAGCGTCGGTATTGTGTGTAATAACTGCCAACATATTTAAATAAATAGAGCAATAAATGTAACCCAATGGACTTTCATCTTGATAGGCATTGATAGCCTGGCTAAATCCAGACCGAATCAGCTGAATTTGGTCTGACTTTAGCCAGGCTTAAAGAGTGAACCAATAAAAGTTTTTACTAAATAACTCTGGACCCATTTAAGTAATCGTTTTGGACAATAAGCTCCGACCTAAATAATCTGTGCAGGTTCTTATGAAGGCCGGTTCTGTGGGGGTCCGATGTCTGCGTCATCAGAGTGGAGGTGGAGGTTCTGTGGGGGTCCGGCAAGGTCTGGGTCTTCAGAGTGGAAGTGGAGGTTCTGTGGGGGTCCGGCAAGGTCTGGGTCTTCAGAGTGGAAGTGGAGGTTCTGTGGGGGTCTGGGTCTGGTTCTGGGTCTTCAGAGTGGAAGTGGAGGTTCTGTGGGGTTCCGTGAAGGTCTGGGTCTTCAGAGTGGAGGTGGAGGTTCTGTGGGGTTCCGTGAAGGTCTGGGTCTTCAGAGTGGAGGTGGAGGTTCTGTGGGGTTCCGTGAAGGTCTGGGTCTTCAGAGTGGAGGTGGAGGTTCTGTGGGGGTCCGGCAAGGTCTGGGTCTTCAGAGTGGAGGTGGAGGTTCTGTGGGGGTCCGGCAAGGTCTGGGTCTTCAGAGTGGAGGTGGAGGTTCTGTGGGGGTCCAGCAAGGTCTGGGTCTTCAGAGTGGAAGTGGAGGTTCTGTGGGGTTCCGTGAAGGTCTGGGTCTTCAGAGTGGAGGTGGAGGTTCTGTGGGGGTCCGGCAAGGTCTGGGTCTTCAGAGTGGAGGTGGAGGTTCTGTGGGGGTCCGGCAAGGTCTGGGTCTTCAGAGTGGAGGTGGAGGTTCTGTGGGAGTCCGATGTCTGGGTCTTCAGAGTGGAGGTGGAGGTTCTGTGGGAGTCCGATGTCTGGGTCTTCAGAGTGGAGGTGGAGGTTCTGTGGGGGTCCGCCAAGGTCTGGGTCTTCAGAGTGGAAGTGGAGGTTCTGTCTGTGTAGGTTCAGGCTCCACTGAACCGGTCTGAGACTGTGAGTCTTCCACCTCCTGGACCGCACCAAATTCCCCAAGGAGAGAGTACATCTGACGAGAATTATTATTGTCATCAGCATCAGTAGAAGTAATAGTAGTAGTATTACTGTAGCTCTATAACATACTTCTGTGTTAGGTTGTGTAGCTGCATTGTAATGTTTTGCCTGTCTGTGTAATGGAACCCCTCTGAGACTAGATCAGCAGCGCATACTTGCGTGCTGCGCACAGGTATGCCGTGGCCTACTTGTGCGTGAGCGGAGCGGGCAAATCAGACATCCTTGCCCAGACCCTCTCCATGATTGATGACGTAATTGAGGTCCCAAATGAATTATGTCATCACACAAACCGGCCATCGAAGTGCACCAAGGGACGACGACCACCGGCCAATCACCACCACGCACCTCCTCTCCGCAAATTATACTACAGTATTTACAGATATTTACCGTACTCTCGTGAGCGGAGTGGGCACAATCTAAGCGATTGGTGCGCGATGCTTGGCTACTCTGATTGGCTGGTTTAGGTGATGACGTAATGGTGATGTAAGTAAAAGGCATTTATAACTGATGTCATGAGTATTAGTTCGCTCCGCTTACACACGAGTAGGCCATGGCAAGTTTGCACTCTACCGAATGCTGATCTAATATTACATACAATAAATTCTGATGTTTCTGATGATTCTGATGTTTTGGTCCAGATATTTACCCTGTTGTCTTGCAGAGGGGGTGTGGTTTGGGTGGAGGTGGTCCTGGCAGAACCCTGGTAGCTCTTCCACAGTCGTCCGTACAGCAGGTCCACTTTGATCTTGGCGTACAGCTTGGAGGGGTCAAAGCCTTTGGGCTCAGGGGTCTGGGTCTGGGGCTGGTTGTTGTTGTTGTCGTTGTGGACTTGGGTCTGGGTCTGGATGGCGGGTGCAGGGAGTGGAGGGAGGGGCTGGTTCCGAAGAGGATTCCCACGGCTTTCCTGAAAGGAGGATCAATATGAGACAATAGTTGAGACCTGAGACAAGGGTTGTCAACCAACCTGTGGGAATCAGGACCGGTTAGCTCTGGTCTTTACTGTTCTCGGGTTCGTAGCGTTCGTTCTGGACTTTTGTGCGTCCAGCCTACAGTACACAGAGGGCTGCATTTTTGTCACCGCTAAACCCCTTATCCCTTAACTTCTTTGCCTTTTTAAACTATTAAAAAAGAACATTTTCAATAGTCTACAAGCTCACAATGTGTTAAAAGAGTGGCACATTGAACTATTCCAAAAAGTTTTTCAAAATAGTAAAAAAAAAAAAAAAAAAAAAAAATGATGAAGGGTTTAGGGTAAGGGGTTTAGTTTAGATGGTAACGAAAATGGAGCCTAGAGTCTCTTCACCAAAAAAATATCTGATCTACAAGCTGAGTTTGTGCACACCAGAACATGGGTGCTGGCCTGCTGGGTTTAGTGACAACACCAAATGTACAAATTCTGTCTGATTTCCTTGTAAATATTTTAACTCATGGGAGCGTAAAATGAAACCAAACGGAGCCACAAGGGTCCATTTGGTTTCATTTTTACGCTCTCAAAGAGTTGCATCTGGTTAACCATCGTTTAAGTTGGGGACCACCTGGAGCCCTCTCTTGGACCACTGGTTGAATACCGCTATAAAGTAACAATGTCAGGTGGCGTTGTGTGTATGAAAATGTCATGTAGGCAACATGGTTATTGGTTTTAAAGTGGGGATTTTTTTATTGGCCTAACATATTGCCTATATACACACATTCATGAAATCAGGATGTAAGTATTGGGTAATTTTTTCACTTTCTCTTACGACCCCAAACTTTCCTTATGCTTGAAGTTTCATGTGACATGTCAAACTAGGGGGGGTTCATGATGGTTTTGCACTAGTTTTTAGGAGTGTTGGTATATGTACAGTATCTAGACAATATGTAAGGCTATTAAAAATAACTAATTTCCCAACTGTACACCTCAGCTGCCTCACTAGTACAGAGATGACCTGAGACCAGGATGTACAGTATAAGAAGCTCTGCCCTCTATCATGCCTTACTGACGTCATGCGGCTTTGTTCAGAGCTCAGAGGTCTGAAACGTCCAAACCACAGGCAGCGGCAACAACAGGAAACTACAGTAGTCTTTGAGTCCGTGTTGTTGAGTTGTTGTAATTGTCACCATGGTACTGTGTGAGCTGGCACTGTGGTCCACAAAGCGAAAGGTTTACTTTTGTAGTTTAGTGTTCTATTTGTACTATTTATTTGTCTTCTGTGCAGTGATTTTACGACAGTCTTTGTTGTGAATATTATTAGTAGAGTGATATTAACAAATGAGCAATACATAGTTAGGCTATTAGATTTCCTTCAGAAAGTTTTTTTAGTGGCCTAAGCTTGGACTAGAGATATTGAGTAGCAGTTTTTTCAACCACTCTATATCGATTTGTATACTTCGACAACTATACGTTGAATGCAGGCATTGGAGTATTTCTACTAAAACCATAATGCGACCGACACCATCACACAGACGAGACCATAGGGTCTTATTTGTCTTATTTGAGTAGACAAGCCCCCACACACGCGTGTGCGCGCACACACAGACACGCACGCAGACACGCACGCAGACAGGATGTGAAGAAATGTGTGAGCCAAAAAAAAATCACCCAGACTTTCCACTGAGTTTCACAACATTATTGTGTCTATGAGTTGGAAACCAAACCTTTACAAGTACAAAGTACAAAACTGTTACAATGGAACAATTAATATGCAGGAAAATGGATGTGTTGCAATATAGTTATTATTAGTTGTGGTGTGTTGATGAATCAACCTCACCTCACTGTTAACATTGGAGATGTTCTGATGTCCATGGACGCCGTATACATGTACTTTCCTCCTGGAAATGAGATAAAACAATGAGCAAAAACCAAATGAGGACACACAACACTGACTCTTCTATATGACAAAAGCTTAGATTGATCGATTGATTTAAAATGTGAACATTGCAAAATGAGTACAGTTCAAGGAAAGTAGGTCACTACAAAAACAGAGGATAAAACCAGAAAAGTAAAAAGGACCCAAGTTAAACTTGGTACTTGGAGAGTTTCTGTTTCAGCACAACAAGTCTAAAAGGTTAATTTTCCCCCCAGAACAGGAAAGCTGAGGTTTAAGTGGTTTTAAACACCAAGTATATACTGTGGTTATTTTCTGCCTGCCCGCTCTTGGGAAATGTTTTTTTCTCTCCAGTTTTCAACTAAGCACTGAGAATTGATTACATAAGGGTCCTCCATTTTCAATTCATCAAAACATGTAAAGACAAGTACATAGCGCATGCAAAAAATAAATAAATAAACAAATAAATCAAATTCAGGTCAGAAAAAGTGAATACGTGTAGGCCTACAGTAAATAAAGGTGGCGGGAGACGATTTCCTTTTTTCTTACAGTACAGTTTCGAACTGCAGCTGCCCGTAAGTGGTTTATAAAGTGCTTTTGAAACCGTTTCAAGTTTCATAGCTCTTAATGGCTGTTGGTAGGGTGTTCTTAGTGGCATGGGAAATGAATTTAACCCTGTTTGAGCCGAATCTGGGTTGCACACGGTTTGCAGAACTTTCAGAGCCCACTGGTATTGTGATTAGAAATGTGTGATTAGAAATTAGAAATGTGCGTGTGTGTGTGTGTGTGTGTGTGTGTGGGGGGGGGGGGGGGGGGGGGGGGGGGGGGGGTGTGTGTGTGTGTGTGTGTGTACCTCATACAACATCTCCACAGGTAGTATCCACAGATACAGATGCAGGTCATATAGACCAGGCATCCTGACACCAATAAACACCACCGAAGAAGATCCTGATGCTTCCCTTCCTGCTCCTGCTTTTCACGTCTTGGTGAGCCTGCATCCGACGCACGCACGCACGCACGCACATGCACACGCGCACACGCACACGCACACGCACACGCACACGCACACGCACACACACACACACACACACACACACACACACACACACACACACACAGATGAATGGTTGCCTGAATGCATAAAGGATTTAATTAATTCATGATTTAATGCAATGGCTTTCAACCAGTGGTCCAGGGACCACCTGTGGTCCTTGAGAGGGTTTTAGGTGGTCCCCAACTAAACGATGGGAAGTTTGTTAACCAGATGTAACTCTTTGAGAGCGTAACACACTAAAATATTCATCATGTGAATTAGCCCAAGTCTACACAACTTGAGAATGTAGAAGATCTATGGTAATTTTGACCTGTATGTTTGACTGTTTTGTTTCCCAAATCCAGCCTGGAATTGTGGACAAAAGCAAAAATAAATCTTTAGTATTGGGGTCTGCGGGGCTAAAATGCCATCAAATGGTGGTCGGTGGCTCAAATGAATAAATAGTGGGCCCTGGTATGAAAAAGGTTGTTGAAAACCACTAATTTAATAAATGAATGGATGGATGGATGGACGAACGGACAAATGAATAATTACCTGTGTGAGGGATGTCTGTGCAGTTCTTGTAAACCCCAGAAGGAAAGGTGTTGAACACACAGCAGATCTTCTCCTCTGATGTGCCTGAAAAAACACAACGCAGGCATTTCTCTTTATGAGTGTTTCTGGAGCACTAAAGAACCACTCTCTGAGTGTTTATGGAGCTCTAGCCAACACACACATCACAGCATCTGTATGAGTGACACACGCAGGGGCGGATTGGCACATATTTTCCCACCGGGACAATTTTGCCTTTGCCAGGCCACCCTGGTGGAGGCAGCTGGTTAACCAGATGTAACTCTTTGAGAGCGTAAAAATGAAACCAAATGAACCCTTGCGGGTCCATTTGGTTTCATTTTTACACCCTCAAGAGTTAAAATATTCATCATGTGAATTAGCCCAACTTAGTCTACACAACTAGAGAATGTAGAAGATTAAAGGTCATATTGATCTGTATGTTCCAGGCGAGCATCTAGCACATTCTAGTGCATTTTGGAAGTGCCACTAATGCATTTTGGATCTTGTCCAGCAGGCCACTACGTGGTGCAGACCACCGGGAAAACTCCCTGTACTCCAGATGACAATCCGCCCTGGACACACGGTCATGTTATTAATACAGTTGGTATTGAACTCCCGCCAATAGACACGGTAACTGTTTGAGAAACACATTATATTATACTGCATATCATTATTGAACTATAGCCCATAGACACAGCATTTTATCTAAAACACTCCACGGCTCAATGTGACATTCAGTACACTTGTGCTCTGAACCCAGGTGTACCCAACCCACTGTAATACTGTATATTATGTTTAAAATTATATATTTTTCATTGAAAGACTTTGCACAAAAAAACAAAATGCACATCATGGTGTAGACTACCATTAGGCGCAGTTGAAAAATGTGGGTATTATTTGAGAAATATTTCTTGAAAATTAAAGAATCGACCTGCAAACTTCTTTGGTCCACCAATTCCAGTGGAAAAATGAGAAAATAATGTCCAAATGTGGGAGTACTAAACATGGTTGAAATTCCCCAAACACATGCCTGTACTCAAAACAAACCAAACATTTGCCAGCACAATGCAAACGTCGTGGGGTTGTCAGAAACCATGTCACACTGGACAACGAAATGTCGGAAAAATCAAAATAGTTTAATATTGCCGATGTTTTGTCGGGGGGTCCCGACGGCAGAATCAGGCCGATATTTTGTCTTTTTGAGCTGTCACACTACAAGACGAAAAGACGGCCGTCAAATTGTCGGGAGTTGAAAAATCGTGCCCGACACAGGAATTTTGTCAGGAGTCCAGAATCAGGGCTAAATCGGGCTAAAAATCCCAAACGTTTCTCCATGAAGCTGATCAATATGACATAAGGTTCAAGTGTGTACCCTAGGACTGCAACTAACAATTATACTCAACAAAGATATGAACGCAACACTTTTGGTTTTGCTCCCACTTTTCAAGGGAAGATCTAAAATTCATTCCAAATACACAATATTACCATTTGTCTCAAAAATTGTTCACAAATCTGTCTAAATGTGGGATAGTGAGCACTTCTGCTCTCACTTCTATCTCTGCTTTGCTGAGATAATCCATGAGGTGTGCCTTAGACTGCCCACAATAAAAGGCCACCCTGAAATGTGCATTGTTTTTGCTTTATTGGGGGTCTGGGGACTCAGAACCAGTCAGTATCTTGTGTGACACCACCATTTGCCTCATGCAGTGCAACACTTCTTCGCATGCAGTTTATCAGATTGTCAATTGTGGCCTGTGGAATGTTGGTCCACTCCAACCACTGCTCTAGGGTTTAAAGCACACCTGGGCATTATGTGGCCCGGGGGCCTTTGGCTGACTCTGACTGGCCCGTGAAAGGTTTTTAAACCAGTGGTCCGGGGACCACCAGTGGTTCTTGACGAAGTTCAAGTTAAATATGGAAGGTTGGTTAACCAGATGTAACTGTAACTTTTTCATTTTTACTCTCTCAAGAGTTAAAATATTCACCATCTGAATTAGCCCCAAGTCTACACAACTAGAGAATGTAGAAGATTAATGGTCATTTTGATCTGTATGCTTGACTGTTTTGTTTCCAAAATCCAGCCTGGAATTGTGGACAAAAGCAAAATAAATCTTTAGTTTTGGGGTCTGTGGGACTAAAATGTCATCAAATGGTGGCTCTGTGGCTCAAATTCTGAATGAATTGAGGGCCCTGGTGTCGAAATGGTTGGTCTCTTACTTTTATATTGAAATTAAATTAACATAACGCAGACTTTAGTTCAGCCTTTAGTCTTGGCCCTCCACAATATTTTATGTATCTCATTTGGCCCCTTGGGAAAAATAATTGCCCAGCCCTGGTTTAAAGAAACCAAGGCTCACCTCTCTCCAGGGTCATCTCCAGGTGGGAGGAGCGTTCCTGGACGTCGCCTCGTAGCTCCGCCCTCCCGCTGAAGCGCGGCTCCACGTGGACGCCGTAGTGCGGGTGGAAGGTGCCCACTCTGATGACATCACTTCCTGTGGCCAGCAGCAGCTCCCAGTTCACCTGGCTGACCTTCTGCTCTCCTCCTGGTTGTCCAGGAGACGACAGGAGGCGCTCAGCGTGTCCGACGACCTTTGAACCTGGACCGAGATCTGACCCACCGCCCCGTCTGGAAAATAATGACATATTTACTGTAAGAAACTAACAGGAAATATTTACAGTATCATATACTGTATAATACAACATAAAGTAAATGTGAAATATGTAAAGTAATATCAAATAATTCATCAATAGAGCAGGGGTTTTGAACAGGTGGTCCGGGGACCACCAGTGGTCCCTGAGAGGGTTCTAGGTGGTCCCCAGCTAAATGATGGAAAGTTGATTAACCAGGAGTGAATGGACCCTTGCGGGTCCATTTGGTTTCATGTTTACGCTAAAGTTAAAGTTAACATATTCATCATTTGAATTAGCCTACAAGTCTACACGATTAATGGTCATTTTGAGGTATTATTTGCCTGTTTTGTTTCTGAAATCCAGCCTGGTTTGTGGATAAAAACGAAAGAAATCTTTAGTTTTGGGGTCTGTGGGACTAAAATGTCCTCAAATGGTGGTCCGTGGCTCAAATGCAGAATCAATAGTAGGCCCTTGTATGCAAAAGGTTGAAAACCCCTGATGTAGAGCATGACAAAATAAAAATAATGCATTGAAATAAATCTGAAATATCCATGTTAGAGGTTTTCCAGTTTGCAAAACTACTACTTTCGATGCGTTCATGCGTCCCTGTAGTCATACAGCAAGGGTAGTTATCGTGTGATCAAGCAAATTATCATTTTATAAGCAATTATAAAATGAATATGGACCTTCTGTCTAACATCAACAACAGTACTATATAGTCAAATATTGGTTTTTAAGTAATAGTCGATGCAGTAACATATCATTACCTAGTTCAGGGGTTTTCAACAGGTGGTCCGGGGACCACCAGTGGTCCTTGAGAGGGTTCCAGGTGGTCCCCAGCTAAGTTGTTTAACCAGATGTAACTCTTGAGAGCGTAAAAATGAAACCAAATGGACCCTTGCGGGTCCATTTGGTTTCATTTTTACGCTCTCAAGAGTTAAAATATTCATCATGTGAATTAGTCCTAATCTACACAACTAGAAGATTAATGGTCATGGACAGAAGCAAAGGAAATCTTTAGTTTTTGGGGGTCTGTGGGGCTAGAATGTCCTCAAATGGTGGTCCGTGGCTCAAATGCTGAATAAATGGTGGGCCCTGGGATGAAAAAGGTTGAAAACCTCTGACCTAGTTGATAGGCTAGTGCGTTTTTGCATGTATAGTGGTGATGCATCCATTGTTCACATATCGTTGTGGCCAATATTTGCTGTTAATATTGCTGTCAAATATGAACCGATGGCAGTCGGCAATGTTTATTGCTTATCTGTTATTGATAATCATACAGTTTGCATTGTCTATGCTGGTATGTTGACCACCTGTAGTCCACTGTACCAAGCTGTAGATTCTGAACACCTATTTCTTGTATTGAAGATCTATAGTTTCCCTGGCATAAAATAAGATAATAAATAACAACAAAAACCAAGTATGCAGAATTTACATATCCAATCCCCATGCATCCCTTAAATACAGTAATAGTTGATACTACCAATTTATACAGTAATAGACTATAAATAGTAGGTAAAGTTTTCTTACCAGTTTGTATCAGTAGCATCAGTAGAACACAGACGTTCTGCCATCCAGGCATCTCAACCTACAACTATACAACGGAATAAATGCAGTCCCGACGCATTCACCTTGTCGCCCCGTCTTCAAACATCAAACTTCTGGACAAGATGGTGGCCTAGCCTGAGTCTACAATACAATGACAATCTCTGCCTTTCTGTTTTGTGAGAGAAACAAGAAGCAAGCAGGTCTACAATTACTATGGAAAGTGTTGTGGTTGTGGCTTGTCTCTCAGATAAAAAACGGCCTCCTATCTCATCAATGCATATGACCTGTCACTTCCTGCATGTGGAAGAGGAAGTGGAGGTTGAGTATGTATGCATATACACTCCTCTGATGTCCTCGTTCACACCACAATGGTCGGCACATACACACGTGCACACGCACGGTCTATGAACCAAACTGTGTACCTCTCTCTGTGTTGAAAGGGGCATTTATACAGCACTTTCACACAAAACGTTTTGCATACAGTAGATTGTGCAACGCCGTTCAGACATTCATACACCTCAAGACATGGTAGATTGTGCATTAGCTTACATTAAGCCATTCACACACTGATTCAGTTATGCTAAAGAGAGTGTGTGTCTGTGTGTGTGTGTGTGTGTGTGTGTGTGTGTGTGTGTGTGTGTGTGTGTGTGTGTGTGTGTAGGGGTTAACCCCTCTGTGATGTTAGTTCCAGTGAAGCCTGACAGTGGCTTCACTGGAACTAACATCATAGAAGGGTTAACCCCTACACAAACAGATACAGATACACACACAGAACCTGTGAGTCACTTCAAGTCACATTGCACCCTTGTAGATTGATGATTTATGCTGATTTTAACAAATTATTATCGATATTTTTTACGCCAGATACAAGGTGAACAGGTGTGGCTATCGGACTGTCCCAATTACAAATTTAAACAATTAAATGTCACACAAATAATCGGTTAAATTGTTTTTATGTTTTCGTGTTGAAATTTGGAATGTTACAATTGGTATTTCTGTTCGCGTTTTAGGCTTCATAATCGCAAATTGGACAGGGAAAATATGACAAATAAATTTAAATGCAAAACTGTATTTTTATTTTCTTTCCAAAGAAATACAAGCAACAGAATTTCAAGCATACCACACATCACAAAGTGACGTGTTGTAAACTTGTAGTCCTGTTTTTTTTTTTTTTTTTAATGTATGGACATTTTTGTCAACATGGAAACGATAGACGATTATGAAAATAATTGTGGTTATGTCAAATGATTAACGTAATCATTGCAACAGGCCTATGTGAAGGATATAGTCTAGACCAGTGGTTTTCAACCAGTGGTAAATGATAGAAAGTTGGTTCACCAGTAGTAACTCTTTGAGAGCACAAAAATGAAACCAAATGGACCCTTGCGGTAGTCTTGGGCGATATTGATTTTTTAATATCGATATTGATAACGTGATTAAAACCGGTATTCTCGATATTACCGAGTCTAGCGGCCAAACCACCGACTGCTGTCCACGAGGGCTCGTGATCTTCTCTGTCCGTCCCCCCTGTCCCCCCTGTCAATCACGACGAGCAGCGCAATCACGACGATAACCATTTCCCCCATTATATGTTAAATTAAACCCTTGTGCATCCACCCTGTGGATATCAAACATCTACATCAAAGGACAACACCACAGCAGACGATCACAGCACACCATGCACAGACAGAGTAGCCAATTGTATTTAAAAATCAACTGAAATCAACTGCCACCGCACCGCAGCAGCGAGCAGACTGCGCACGCATGCACACACACACACACACACACACACACACACACACACACACACACACGAGTAGGAGGAGGAGGAGACGGCAGCGGGTCCTGCCTTCACCCGCCGAAAAAAACTAAACAGGCCGGACGCAATGATTGACTTTTATTTCACCGAGCAGGCGCCTCTGTCTCACATGGTAGAGAGAGAGAGAGACGGGGAGAGAGAGAGAGAGAGAGAGAGAGAGAGAGAGAGAGAGAGAGAGAGAGAGAGAGAGAGAGAGAGAGAGAGAGAGAGAGAGAGAGAGAGAGAGAGAGAGAGAGAGAGAGAGAGAGAGAGAGAGAGAGACGCGTGCTGCAAGCCTATATTTGTACTTATCTTGTCCAGTGTTCTGTTTCACGTTGTTTGGCCATGCCTAACAGCAGACGCAGGAAAAAGCAAAGATGCAGGGAATCCGTTGCGAGGAAAGAGGAAAACTCCTCTATCAAGTCGATTAGGCTACTAATGAATGTGGAATGCCAGTGCGTGTCTGTTGTCTGTTGCGTGGTGCGCTCTGCGCCCTGCTCTGCCATGTGCTTTGCTTTGAGAACATGCCTGATCATTGCCGAGCGCAGTATGGAACGTTCTCCTCAGATATGCATATTTTGGTATTATTTATTGCTCGATTTCGCGGTCCCACTTACTTTATCTTGCACCTTTCCCTCCCGCAGGCATTTTCATGCCGCCCGCGCTGCAACATTTTGCGTTGGGTCCCGCCGGCGCCGCGGGCTAAAAAAAAAAAAAAAAAAAATCGATCGATTGTCGACATTGGGCCGCGACACGTCACGTTGGTATTCCAAATATGTGTCGATTAACATCCCTAGCACTGGTCCCTGAGAGCATGAGGTCCATTTGGTTTCATTTTGTGATCTCAGGAGTTACAGATCCATAAGGGTCCGTTTGGTTACAAAGGATCCATCATTTAGCTGGATCTAACTAGGATCCTCAAACAATCAGTGCCGCCATTACAAAAAAAAAACAGCAACCAAGGCTTTTTTAACCTTACCTTGTCTCCAAATAACAGGTCAACCACCAAATATCAGGAAAAAGATCGCTATTAGATCCAAAAGTCAATAAATCCAAGCTCCTTCAGTGTACAGATCCATAAGGCCCCTCTGTCCCTCTACTACACTCTCTCCGTCTCTCTGTTTGTTGTGTGGTTGCTATGGAAAACCGGTAGCTGACACACGTGGCAGGGAGAGCCACGTGGGTCTCTCTCTCTCTCTCTCTCTCGTTCAGTCCAAACAACGCACACGTGTTCAGTAGCATTAACAGGGGAGTCACTAATTGCAGCTGGCTATGTGCAGAAGATAAAAGGTGGCATTCTCAGTCCATATTATTTCATTAAACGGTATATAATTATACACATCATATACACCCAACGAAACCACTCAATGGACACAGCAAATACCAGTTTGAATTATCAAAATCCGTTCAGAATTGAAGATGCATAGAAGGAATCAAATCTCAACTCTTTGCCTTGCGACATGAGCGGGGGAGCTGCGCTGCATGGTTGTTTTTTCTTTTTTTGGACGATATTGTTTGGAGGGGACGGTAAAATACGATATTCGGTATTCGGTATTTTTTGTAAATCCTGCGATATTACTCGGTATTGATTTTCAATATCGTGGTAAACGGTAATACCGGTATATTGCCCAAGACTACCTTGCGGGTCCATTTGGTTTCATTTTTACACTCCCAAGAGTTAAAATATTCATCAGCGCAATTAGCCCAAGCCTACACAACTAAATATCTAGGTTTTCCTGTTATGTTTCCGAAATCCAGCCTGGAATTGTAGATGAAAACAGAAGAGATCTTTGGGTTTTGGGGTCTGTGGGGGTAAAATGTCCTCAAATTGTGGTCCGTGGCTCAAATGCTGAATAAATAGCGGGTCCTGTTATCAAAAAGGTTGAAAACCACTGATCTAGACAGGCATTAGTCCACCACCTCACCCCAAAACACACAGGGTGTGCGTGTCGTACGTGAGCCTGGCGTTCGATACTGCCTCCCCACCCCTAGGTGACGGCGTTTTTGAAGTGGTGGGAGTTCTTGAACTCCTGGTACAGGGTGAAGAGGACGTGCAGGGACTGCACGCGGTGGTTCTTGTAGACCGGGATGTCCAGGAGCCCACAGATCACGTCCACGTAGTCCCTGAGGTCGCAGTCCAGGTCGGCCCCCGGCAGACCCACGGACCCTCCCAGGAGGTCCTCCAGCAGCGGGGGCCACTCCTGCATCAGGCTGTCGATGTCCGGCATGGAGCGGCTGGGAGGAGAGCAGAGATGTAGGCAGGTTTGTTTTATTGTCACTACAATCTGGGATGCACCTTGGTGCGCAGTGCACATACATCAGACTGAATATCAGCAGGGGTTGACACTAAGGTCTCCGAGGCACTTGCCCATCGGGCGAGTGCAAGTCAGGTTCTACTTGCCCTCAGGTCATGGTCACTTGCCCCCAAAAATATATTGTAAATTTTGCATTTAAGTTTACTTCCTACTTGGGTGCTTTAAACCAGGGGTTTTCAACACGTGGTCCCTGAGAGGGTTCCAGGTGGTCCCCAGCTAAGTTGGTTAACCAGATGTAACTCTTGAGAGTGTAAAAATGAAACCAAATGGACCCGCAAGGGTCCATTTGGTTTCATTTTTACACTCTCAAGAGTTAAAATTCATCATCTTAATTAGCCCAGGTTGCAATGACCACCTTCAAGACAAATTTATCTTGTGTTGTGTTATAGTGCACTAAGTTGCACACTTGCCCGATCGGGCAACCAGGTAGCAGTCTTCACTTGCCCCACCATTTTTTTTACTTGCCCCGGGCAAGCGGGCAAGTGTTAGTGTCAAGCCCTTTGTAGCTATGCATCTGTGGCAAGGTGCTGAATATCAAAACGGGTCAGCCATAAAAACAAACTGCATGAACAATACACAGCAGCTGCTCACACTTCAGAACACAACAGAAGACATACTACTCTAACATAACAGGCACATCATCAGAATACAACTTAAATGTTGATTTCACATTCACGACATGTATTTACGTATATTCCTCCACCGTTTTTTTTTTTTTCTTTTCTGAACCATTCGGCAAATAAACGAGAATCCGCACTGACCGGAGAGGTAGAGTTACATGCGCAGTCCACGTAATACGAAACCAGAAACAAGACAGGGGTGGTGGGGGATTAAGTTGGGAGAAAAAGTTTGCGTGATTCTCTATTTGTCCGATAGCCTACACTGCAGCCAGTTAGTGGGACACGCTGAGAGTGCACAGATCAAAGGATCACACAGCTGTGCTGTGTGGGCTGTTAATTAAGGCTGAACTCTGATACAGTTGAAAAGGAAAGAATGACTTTTGTCTGTGACAATCTGTACACACGCATACATAGAGCAAGAATACATGGGAAAACAAAGGTAAATGTTTCATTCCCCCCCCACCCCTTTTTGACGGCTGGTGGGAGTCGAATTGTGTAAGGGAAACGATGCATCGATAAGTCAACTTTTAGTTAATGCTCTAATCACCTAAACTGGATGCACAAACCACCTAAGCTGGCTCCTTTCCAGAAGCAGCTGCTCTACTACAAGTTTCTACCATGTGACTGAAATTCACCCTCTATAGGTCTAAAGTAGATGCCAGCCACCCGTCAGAGAAAACTCATTCTTTAGGTTAGGGTTATGACCCACAGCACGCAGAGAGCTTTGCCTTTCACAGATAGGATGGACTATTATTATTGGTGAATATTCCCCTGGGGAATAATCATTACATTATTATCTTTCTGGTCAGGAAAGTAAAAGCACACAGTGCCTACGGGCTTGAATCTGTAGTGCCTGTAACAGTAGCCAGGGGCTTGGATCTGTATTCAGCAGTTAGGGGTCCAGTACCTGTAATGCACGGTGGCTGGAGGCTTAGATCTGTGCAGTTCTGAGATGCTGTCCATCCAACTGTCCAACGCTCTGGGGTTCTTCTGGGCGTTGGGTACACTGGACACCTTCTTTACCTGAGAGAGAGAGAGAGAGAGAGAGAGAGAGACATTGTTACATGAAACCAAATGGACCCACATGTTTACGCTCTAAAGAGTTAAAATATTCATCTAAATTGGCCCAAGTCTAATTAGAAAATGTAGAAGATTAATGGTCATTTTGATCTGTATGTTTGACTGTTTTGTTTCCCAAATCCAGCCTGGAATTGTGAAGCAAAAAGCAAAATAAATCTTTATCAAATGGTGGTCCGTGGCTCAAAATTCTGAATGAATAGTGGGCCCTGGGATCGAAAAGGTTGAAAACCAGTGCTTTTAATCATGCCGTGATACCACTGGCCCCCTACGGGTCGTGGCCCACCGGGAGACCTCCCTGTACGCCCAATGGTCAATCCAACCCTGTGTGTGTGTGTGTGTGTGTGTGTGTGTGTGTGTGTGTGTGTGTGTGTGTGTGTGTGTGTGTGTGTGTGTGTACCTGAGTTGTGTGCTGTTTGGTATCTTCAGACAGCCACAGAGACAGAACTGTAGGGTCTGACTGTTTGACACACGGCTCATCTAAAACCAACAGACCAAGGTTGTCTGTCACCCCATCTGGTCTGGGAACCTGGAGAGAGAGAGAGAGAGAGAGAGAGAGAGAGAGAGAGAGAGAGAGAGAGAGAGAGAGAGAGAGAGAGAGAGAGAGGAGAGAGAGAGAGAGAGAGAGAGAGAGAGAGAGAGAGAGAGAGAGAGAGAGAGAGAGAGAGAGAGAGAGAGAGAGAGAGAGAGAGAGAGAGAGAGAGAGAGAGAGAGAGAGAGAGAGAGAGAGAGAGAGAGAGAGAGAGAGAGAGAGAGAGAGAGAGAGAGAGAGAGAGAGATGAGAGAGAGAGAGAGAGACAGAGAATGTACATCACATTGCTGGTTAGGAGCTAGGGCTGCAAACGAATATATTCCATATTCAAAAGAATATTCGAATATTAAAATGTAAAGAATATTCGAATGTCAATTTAAGATTAGAATTTTAAATAAATAGGAATAAAAATACTGTGCAAGTTCCACAAGACGCTGGCCCACATAAACTAAAACAAACCAATACAAAAATAGGCAATTAAGAAGATTATAAATCATTAATTTGATCTCACAAGACTCAAGAGAGTGCATTTCTCAGCACCAACCGTGGACAAATACAGAACTGGAGCAAATATAGGAACAAAGAGGATGTTTTACAGCATATTAGGCTGCAGTATTTCATATTGATAATATATACATTCGATATTCGAATAATTCGATATTCGTTCCAATCCACATGGTGTTTTAAAAGGAATATTCAAATGTAATTTTTGGCCAGTTCTTGCAGCACTATTAGGAGCGCCCTCCAGAAGGATGCACTGTTGTATCCTGTTAAA